>QVXC01000049.1:0-124235 GCA_003501895.1 Phaeosphaeria sp. A1 3.1a
GGAAGGGGGAGGGGAAGAAGAGGGGAAAGGTGGGGAGGGGGGTTGAGGATGAGGTGGAGGAAGGTGAGGTAAAGAGTGGTGAGAGTAGGGGTAAGGAGATGCCAAAGTATCTTGGGAATTCGGTGTTGGGTGGGAAGAAGGCGATGGGGATGGCGCCTGTTGCGCCGATGATGGGGGGGAGGAGGGAGGGCGGTAATGGTGGCGGAGGGGCGAGGAAGGGAGGGGAGTAAGGGTGGAGAGACGGTGTGAGGTGAGATGGCTGTACGATTTTGGTTGATTGACGATACGATTGGCTGCAGACATGGCGCTGCATTGGGAACTCAGATGTAGATTCTACTAGACTGTTTCATTAGATTTATGTGAGCAGTACTTTTCCATCTAAGATTTGAAATGGCAAATAAAGGTGTCCCGAGCACCTGAGGCAAGTTTTCCCAAACGCCACGCTATGCAATTCCAAAAGTCCCGGGCTCAGACGAATCATGCCTCCTTCTTGAGTTCGGGGCCCCAAAAATCATCACTCGCCTTTTCATATGTCTCCCTGTCCAACTTCCTCCTCTTTGCCTTGCTCTCTTCCAGCCCACCCTCTGCCACTGCATCCCTCTTCTGCGCCTGGTTCAGCTTCACCAAATCCACCTTGTCCGGATCGCGACAGCTCTTCAGCTTCTCGATAACGCGCTTGACCTCCGCTTTATGCTTTGCGTCGCGGGCTTCGATATCCGTTTTGGAGAGCGTGGTGGCTTGGAAGGACGAGTGTGATGATAGCAGAGCGGCACACGAGCGGAGGGTGGTGAGGAGTTTGGTGTACATGGGCGAACTGCTGGGCAGCTTGACAGATAGGTAGAAGAGCGTGAGGGGTTCCGAGGCGAGGAGGTGTGCAGACAGCCAGATTTGCGAGGGCGTGTAGAGGAAGTAAGCGTCCGTTAGAAGCGCGGCGTTCTTCAGGATGTGTGACGCAAAGCCATACGCCTCGGTTATGCGTTTCTCGAGATCTTGCATTGTGGCTTTTGTTGCAGACTTGCCAGGTATTTGCAGCATGCTCGCTTGCAGGTCGGCACTCGTCATGCCCTCGTCTATGCAGTTTGGACCCTCGTAGCTTCCCCGCGCCATCTCCATGAGCTCGAGGTGGCCGCCCTTGAGGCCGCGGAAGGGATGCTTGACCTCAAAGTTGAAGCGCAGGGCTTGTACGATGAGGTACTCGGGCGCGAGTATTTGCTCGGCAGTCACTTTCTTGAAGTTGGTTGAGAAGTTCTCGACAGACTGCATGGCGTTTTCTGTCTTGCTTGCGAGGAACATGGCAGTACGAGATATGTTCTGGCCGTGGTACGTCATGGGCGATTGGTAGAGGTAGAAGCGGCGGAGGAACTGGATGCATGTTGCCTGTGTTGTCGTTAGATTTGGTTCTTGACTATGGGGATACATGCACATACAGTAACCTCTATGGGGAACTGGCAATGCGCTCCAAGTTGTAGTGCGCGATCACAGAACTCGTTCACCACTGTGAGCTCCTCTTCGACCGTCAAGCAGTCGACCTCTCTGACATCGCCGCTTCGATCAGGCAAGGGCGTATTCGCGCCACTTCCATTCTCGACTCCCGAGCTCACGCTATCGCTCTCGGCTTGCTGCAGGCGCTGGGCGCGTTGTCGCGCGACGTTGGCTTTGACGCGTTCGGCGGCCTGGACGTTGGTTTTGAGGCGCTGCGCGGCGAGCTGTTGGCTTGTGAAGGACCAGTGCCTGAATTGTGTAGTTGTGCGGTATAGATCGTCTTCCGACAGCTTCATCCTTGCGGGCACGGGTGGTGTGATAGCATGCGCCGTATTTATTGTCTTGAAGCTTGTGAAGTTGGAGTTGCTGTGAGGTTGCGACAGCAGGTGCAGCCGAGTGCCTTCCCCAGCGGAACAGAGCCGCTCCCTTTCACTATCGCATTCACATCTCCTACAATCCCAATCATAACTTACTTCAACAGTATACAAAACTCCTTTGTAGATGGGCCGCTATTATCATAATTGATTTCGATCGACTCAAAAACCCCGTCTGAATTCGACTGCGCTGGCAAGCACTCATCCGCACCACCACCCATGTCAAATCCAACCATGTGAATGTGATTACTACAGGCCCACGACTCGTTGTCTGAACGCGTATCCTACTGGCTTCGCCACTTCGACCATGTTCTGTCAATATCTACGTCGTGTCAGCATGGGACGTGGCTCCAAAACTTCTACCTGGTGCCCTTGGCACTACCAGACAAGCCCACGCCGCATGTAACCCCCCAGCTACGCGGTGCTCCCACACGGCCACCATCCCCGCAACAAACAAGCTTACATACCTAGCCAATTACGTTCCACCTGGTCGCAGTACGTATCGACCTCAATCTTGCTCAATAGTCTCGCAATGGCATAGATCCCATGTGTGCCAATTTGCTCTCCAAACGTATATCTTCTCGCAACATAACCACGACTTCACGGTCGATTGCAACTCCCCATTTTCTCTTCACGACATGTTCCCCAGAACTTCTGCCTCGGTCCCTGCCTAGACGGATCGTATTAGCTGGTCCGCATCTGCTGCCAAGGCCTGTTGATGGCGATCTACTGCCATTAGGATGGCTCCGAACCCACCGAGATAAGCCCCCCGGCTGCTGTCCACAGAGGTCCTCCTGCCAACAAACGTTCATCCGAAGCCATGCTTGCCACCGATCAATATGCACGGTAATTCGGTGTCGATGGTTTGCCAGGTCCAGGCAGCGGCATATGCAGGGTCCCCACACATGCATCTTCCATCTTCGCATGCTGTTGTTCGTCGTAGTACACCCAACACCATCTTCTGGCTCGACACCACATCATCTACTCTACAGCAAGATAAGGGAATCCATCGCGGCCAGCACGAGCATTTTGGCTCCATCATGACTTCAACGGCGTCGGCTCAGGATTCCCGCGGCTCTTGTGTTGTGGCGCGAATGCAATCCTAAAAAGGTCTTGGCTCCTGCCTGATTCGGCAATCCAGCCTGCCTATCAGCATCCTCTCTGCGGAGGAGACACCAAGGTCGTCGTGCAGGTCGGTGCCCCCGCCTTGTCCAAAAAGGCATCAACGGTAAGCGGGAGCCGCAGTCTTGTTCTCGAAGTGCAGGTCGCATCGCTGCCAAGCACTAATCACCAGCCGGGGCAAATGAGCACAGCAGTTTTTCCGTTTACCAAGACTCTCCCAAGCGGTGCCCAGAAATGGTTGCATGCTGCGGTCACCGCGAATGCTTCTATACGAGTCTTGGGTATGCCTGTTCCACTCCGTACCATCTGCGATAGGAAGGTCTCCAGGCGATGGTCATCTCTGGCGCAGAGCACGCGGCTGCAAACCTAGCAATGCTGTCCGACCAGCATGAGATGGCACAATATATAATGCCCTCTCCCCCACCCAGGTTGCTGGATCATCTGCCAACCGTCAATCCGCAGTATCCTTTGCAAAGATGAAGTGGTCCGCTCTCGCTACCGCAGCTGTTCTGCCTTTGGCTTCTGCCCATGGCTTCACTCATGGCAACTACGCCTCCGGTGAGGTCATGGAGCTCATGATGCAGGGCAAGGAGTCAGCATGGGCCAAACAACGTGCTGCTGGCAACTTCGACAGCAAGAAGTGGATGGGTTTCGAGAAGAAGCGATCCAACAAGGACAAGATCGAATGCAAGCACGGTCGTGTTGAGGCTGTCGTTGGCGATGCCGATCAGGTTTGTGAACAACCTTCATTTGAAATCCCGAATACTGACAATCTGGTAGACATACAAGTGCAAGAACATTGATATGTATGACTTCAAGACGCACGCTGAACTTGGTGACCCGGTGGGTGATGGCTCTGGCTCGTGGGGCTGGACGCACAAAGGCCGTGAATTCATCGCCATCGGCCAGACTTACGGCGCTGCTTTCGCTGAGGTCACCAAGAGCGGCAAGCTCGAGTACCTGGGACGTCTTCCCGCCAACAACGACAGTGTTATCTGGAGGGAGATGCAAGTCTTTCGAGATTCGATTGTCATTGGTTCGGAGGGAATTGGCCACGGTCTTCAATTCTTCGACATGAAGAAGCTCCTCAAGCTGAAGCCCTCAAGCCCCAAGACCTTTGACATCAAGACCGACGTTGCCTGGGTCAACCTCACTCAAGGTATTGCCGGACGCTCCCACACTGTCCGTGCCAACGAGGAGCTCAACTACGTTGCTGCTTTCGGTTGCGGTGGTCGCCCTGGCCGCAACGACACTTGCGCTGGTGGTCCCATCTACATCAACACCGATGATATCACCAAGCCTTATGTTGAGGGTTGCTCGCCCCAGGACGGCTACACCCACGATGGACAATGCATTGTCTACCGTGGACCCCACAAGAAGTACTACAATAGAGATATCTGCTACGGCTACAACGAGGACACCCTTACCATCTACGACGTCACCAACAAGAAGGGCGTTGGCGCTGGTACCATCATCTCTCGCACTCCCTACGTTGGTGCTTCCTACACCCATCAGGGCTGGGTCACCGATGAGATGTGGCAAACTCACATCGTCATGGACGACGAGCTCGACGAGGGCCAGATCGATCCCAACCGCACCGCCGTCGGCTCGCCCGCCAAGGACGGTTACGCAGTCACCTACATCTGGGACATCCAGAACCTCGAAGCCCCCAAGGTCACCGGCTACTACAAGGCCACCACCCGCATGGTCGACCACAACCAGTTCGTCCACGACGGTCTCGCCTTCCAGTCCAACTACCAGTCCGGTCTCCGCATCCTCGACGTCTCGTCCATCCCCAAGTTCCCCGACGGCTCCCAGGTCGAGGAAATCGCCTACTTTGACGTCTACCCCGGTGACGATGCCCAGCCTGGTGGCGGTGATGCGCTCTGGGACGCGGGTACCTGGTCGCACTTCACCTTCCCCAGTGGATACACGGTCATCAACACCATTGACCGCGGTGCGTTTGTTGTTAAGCCTAAGTGGGGTAAGGGCAAGGGCAAGTACTACGGTCAGCACTAGGTGGTGTGGCCAGTGGGAATGTCGACTGTTTAATGGTAATGATTAGTAGTTTCATGATAGAAATGAAGATAAAAGTAATGACAAACATTATTTGATCAAGAGTTTGGAGATGTTTTGGAGTGAGTCTTGGTTTGCGAAGCCTTCTAATCGTTGTCCAATCAGGGGGTGGATACAATCGATAAGATTGGCATACCACTATGCAGGGCGGGCATGTTTTTAGTCATGTACCGCTATCTCATCTATGCTCAGTCGTGCACTCGTGTCGTCTACAACTTGTCAGACAGCAAGTGTCTGATGTCTTGATACCCTGCCCTGTAGTACCTCGAACATATATTCGTAAGAGTTTTATAGAGATTTAGAGTGTCAAATCATGCCTGGATATCGTCGAATATAGATAGTAGCTGTGGGGTATTCAGTGTTTTAAGAAATATGAGCGCCTTTGTACGTTTGAAGCAGTACGCCTCTGCACTTGCTGGTCGTGGGCGAGCTTGGCTGAATCGTCTGCTGGATTGGGCTTTTGGGCAAAAGTAGACAGCGCCATAGTGGCTTGCTATATTTGAGCTCTACTTATGCTGGTGCGTAGTTGTGTCTTTGCAGGTGCTGTTATTCCTGCCTCCTTCCCTTTTCCTCAGAATCAAAGTCCGCACATCTTAAAGCTAATTGCATCCTAAAGCTGGGTACTTAATAATGTCAAATATCCTCTCCGTATGGTAGAATGGTCAGCGACACTAGATCATAATCAGTATGAATCTACCAAAGTTGGCTAGCTGATGGCTGAGGATCCCTGTCACTTTTCTGCGTAGACGACGATCTGCTGACAGACTGTAAGCATGCTCGAACGAGCAGGCACGGAACGCTTCAGCCTGGTTACCACTTATAGTCCAACACCAATTCCTTCCACCGCGTTATCAGCCCCAGTACTCTTGCATAACTATGGCGGGTCGCCTTCCAAACGAAGATGATTTTTTCGGGGAGGTTGCCCAAGTCCGAAAAGGTATATATAGGGACATGATAGGCCAAGGTCGCATCCTACGCAAATCAAAAGAGCTCTTCTTGAATCATGCAACCGAGACGCGCTACACTGCACTGCCAGGTGCAACCTGGGCTCGACTACTCACAATTGAAGCTGGATCATCCAGCTCTGTGATCCAGTGCTCTCTTCGACAGGTTGACCTTGATACCCAACCAAATTACACAGCTCTCTCCTATACGTGGAACGAAGACCATACGAGATCCAGTTTCTTGTATGCAGCGGCGAAATCCGTGCTAAAGCCGGAAGAAGAGCTTGACGATCGCGCAAAACCTCTCGAATACTCCAAGAAAATTGTCTGCAATGGGAAAGTCATCAAGATATATTCCAACTTATATAATGCTCTGGTTCAATTGAGACGGAGGCAGCCTGGCGAGTATTGGATTGATGCGTTGTGTATCAACCAAAAGTACGGTCAAGTCATGTTTCATCTGCTTCCTCATCGTCAAAGACCATGACTGTGTGCTAATGTGCCTAGGGATCTGAGCGAGAGGAATCATCAGGTACAGCTCATGGATCGCATCTATCAAGGCGCGGAGAAAGTCATTGTTTGGCTTGGTGCAGGCTCTTACAGTGCCACTTAAGGCGTTCCGTTTCTTGAAAGTCTGGCGAGTCGCGGGTTTGACAGGTCGTCGCTCTGGAAGCTGGAAGAAACGGCCAGGCAAGAGTCGTCCTCGAGTTCTGATCAAGATATCGTGGCATACCGGAGAGCTCAAAGAAGTGCATGGTCAATCACTGAATCGCAATGGTTGAGGCGAACGTGGGGTGTACAAGAATTATGCTGGGCTCGAAATGTTGTCTTCATCATCGGCGAGGCAGACATATCCGTCAAAGCTGTATCGTTGGGCTTCAACATAACGCAATACTCTGGCAACCGAGTCGAAGCTGCTGCAAAGAACAAGGATTGGTTGGGCTCCACAGGGGTAGTCTTTTGAACAAGCCGCTTAGTCTCGAATCGTCTCCCATTACAGCTTTGAGTCAAACTTTTGTAGCACAAGGCGAAAAGTACTCCTCTGTCAACTCTCAGTACGCTCCGGAGTGGCTCTGCCATGAGTTGGCTTTGGCTGTCCTCAAAGAAGTCAATCTGAGGCGCCCACGAGCACTCCTCGACTGGAGACATCGCCTCGATGCCTCGACGGCCGGAAGGCATGACTTCCGGAGAGAACTCGAGAATACTTATATGCCAGAGCACGCGAACATGGATGTTCTGATCAATGCCTTCGACAATCTACGAGCGATGTGCCCAAATGAGCCGTGGCCAGATTGGGCATCGCCTCGGAGTTTGGACAAGGAATTGCACCTCAAATACTTGCGCGAAGAAACCGCTCTAAAGAAAGATAAAAAATTGTTGTTAAGTCACCAAAGCAAGCCAAAGAATTCCAATACCGTGGGTGCAAAGTCAAAGCAGGAAGAATCGAAGCCAAATAGGCTGGGAGAGGACTCTCGATACGCACCTCGTGATCCAATTACTCATCAATGACTCTCCGTATTCGTTTTCCCCACACTCGAATGGCGTAAAGTCTTCATCACCAAACGTGGGCATATTGGACATGGCCCAGACTGGCTCAAGGGCGGCGAGACCATCATGAACATTCGCAGCGCAGGTGCCGCATACGCCTTCATACCACGATCAATCGACCGGAACCAGCGATAAAAACAGCTCCGTAAAGCATTGGATAAGAATGACGAGGATTATTTCAAGCTTGTTCCGAAGCTGTGCGGCAAGTAGAGTTCACTCTTGTGGAGGCCTGTCGAGGCTGTAAAGAAGAAGGTAGCAGAAGTGGACGCGAGGGAATTGGATAAGAAGAGGGAAATTTTGGTGAAGATGCTGAAGATGTTGGAGCAAGAAGGAAGAGAGCAGGATGCGTGGGTGTTACGAGGCGAGGTGTACATTGACGGGTATGTGGGTGAAGATTCCAAGGTTATGGAACCGTGGAGGAGGATCAAGATCAAGTAGGCATTCGGACTGGACTTTGGAGCACAGAGTAGTCCATGAGTACTAAGTCGGGAGCCTTTTCTCTGTACTCACATATCAACAAGTGCTCTCTATATTATGAAGTTTGCTCAACGCTGAACAAAAGTCGAAGGCGTACAGTTGCGTATCCTTATAACAACTCTATGTGTTAAAAAGCAAGCCGAACAAGCACCTGCCGCCTATGTTTGCTCCTGAGTTGTACTCAAAACCCTCCATCCTGCCCTCAATCTATCCACCTTACCATCAGCTCCTCGTTTCCCCTGACTACAACCACACATTATGCTGCTTATATAATATGTTCATCAAGACCTTTCACTTTCACCAGCTCACAGCGCGATAGCTGGTGACGCACATGTCCGTGCTTTCACCGACCTCGAGCACTAGCGTGCTTTAGCGTAACGCTGCTCCCTCGTCGTGATAAAAGCACCAGACCCGCTGGTTCTCCTCACTTCTACAGAACCATTGCTACTGCGACTCTATCTCAATCAGCGACCTCGACCGCAAGCAATCTACCGCTCCCACCCGATCTCCACCGCGCGCGACCTGCCTACCTACTGCTATCACGCAACCCTCGAGATCACGTGGTTCCGATAGCTTCACGGCGACCCTTGAACTACTTGACCGCGCTCTCCTCAAGCTCTCCTCGTTCCACTCCACTCCACCCCCACGAGCACGCTCTACCACAAGGTTCACCGCAACCGCAACCCTCTCGCCGCTTGAGTGCCCCTTCGCTACACCTACGAACAAGACACCAAACACCCAGGAAACCACCCGCTTTCCGTCATCACCATGTTCTCCTCCTTCCAGGCCAACATGGCCTCTTCTTCCAGCCGCGCCAACGGCACCACCGTAAGCACAATGCGCAACACTGTGAACGAGTGACATGCTAACAATGCAATGCTGTCTGCAAGGTCAGCCACCGCGCCCGACTCCGGTGGCGCTCACATGGACTTCAACTCCACACCCACCGGCGGCAATGCTATGGTCAATGTTGTGGTGTGATGTGTACCGCGGGCTGTCACTGACATTATTTTAGGCTGGTGCATCGAGCTCTGCTGTCGTCGACCCTCTCCAGCATGTCAAGGCTGCGCTTGCGACTGAGCACATGAACCAGATCATGGACGCTGGTTTGCACAACGCATGGTACGAAATCTCAGGTTGAAGTGTTCCAGCTAGCACAAGCACTTGTCCGCCACTGTCTATCCTCGCTTGAGATTGACAGTGTCAGTCATGCTGACAGAGCAAGCTTGAACACTTCATACTTAGCCCATGATATTTGTACCATGCTAACAGCTTCTTAGGAAGATCGATGCCCAAAAGAAGACCGGCGAAGGTGCGCTCAGAAGTCTTCAACAGCATCTGCGGACTTGTGTCAGAGGTCTTCAAATCTTGCGAAATGCGCTTTCGCAAAGATGAGACGGAGGACAGGTTAGCGATGGGTATAACAAGCGCATTTGAGATGTAAACCGTCGCTCGCATCCAGAGGAATACGCAAAACCTCGACCCTGAATCCAAAGCCGACAGGTCTATGATCCAGCCTGTGTACCAGGCCTCTCAGTTGCAGATCCAGAACGAGCTGAACTCGTTGAAGCCTGCTGCAAATGGGGCGAAGGCTCCTCACGCCAGCGAATTCAGAGCGGCTGTCAAGGTCTGGTATGACGAGGCTCATGAGGATGTCCCTCTTTTTGCCCCGTCATCGACCTCGACAACTCCGGCGTCTAGATCTGCGCCTGCGCCTGCAGCAGCCAGACCTTCCGCGCCTGTATCTTCGCCCGCACCGTTAATCTGCAACAGGGTTCAAGGTCCGTCGATGGTCACGATGTTGCCTCCATCGACCAGCAGCACGATGGACACTGGAGCAGGACTTGCAGCCGCAGCATCTGCGTCAGCATCTGCGCTGCCGGTACTCAACGTGGTTCAAGGTCCCATGAATATCAGCATGGTACCTTTGGCGAGCAGCAGCATTCCTGGAACCTTCACAGGACTCAGTGCCTCATCACACGCACCAGCTCCGGTAGCAGCAGCATATGCCAACGCTGGCGATGATTCGATGGAGGTTGATCAAGCAATGACC
Organism: Phaeosphaeria sp. A1 3.1a; assembly: GCA_003501895.1. NCBI lineage: Eukaryota > Fungi > Ascomycota > Dothideomycetes > Pleosporales > Phaeosphaeriaceae > Phaeosphaeria > Phaeosphaeria sp. A1 3.1a. The sequence continues at coordinate 10,077 of QVXC01000049.1, forward strand.
GACCAATCCAACCAAACACGTCACTGCACCGTCAGCATCGACTGCAGCAGCTGCAGACAGCGACGGCGATATCGAGATGGAGAATGATAGCACACTACCAGTGTCGAGCAACACTGCTATCAACGCCCCTGCTCAAACGGGCCCTGCATCAGCGGCTGTCCAGGATTTTCCGAGTTTGCCTCTACGGCGCTCACCATCACCGGAGATCTTGCTCGTGTCCTCAGACACGCGTCAACAGAGCATGGAACTTTTCCTGAACCAGTTGAACACCAAGAATTCAGAGGCAGCGGCGCGTTGCATGGAGCGCCTTAGCCCCGCCGAGGTTCCCGAATGTGCTCAAATGATGGAGTGCAACATTCTGCACGCCATGGCAGCGGACATTCGCATCAACACTGGCGAATGGACGCAGCCGGAGGTCGAGAAGCAATACTGCGACCTCGTGGAAAAGAAGCTGGACGACTGTGGGATCTTGGCTACATTCGTCAAGAAGGTGAAGCAGTTGCACAAGCTCGTCATGAAGGGCATTGTGAAGGTGAAGAGGTTGTTTCCGCGCAAACGCCATGGTTTCACCTCGTTTGCACCTCCTTCGCCATCTCCTCCAACTCCTCCACCAGCACCTTCGATGGACGCCATGCGTCTTCAATTCAAGGAGGAGCTGTTCAAAGCCCTCATGGAGACGGGCGAGCGGGTCCTGAGCTCTGAGCACGTTCCACATCTCAACCTCACCAAGGCGGAGGTAGATGACCTTGTGATCCAGCTCGAAGCCGAGATGTTCGGCGAGCTGGACAACGAGTACCGCGACGCGAATCTGGGCTTCGACGAGTCGTGCCGGAAGTATGTGGCAGAGGGCACCGCGAGGTTGGAGAAGATTCGAGACCGGGACTTGTTTTTGCGCATTTTTGAGCGGCATAAGGGCCTTTCTTGAGGCATGAAGAGAGAGTGGATGAGGGAGGGGTTTGGGGTTTCGATTTTCCTGGTGAACAGTTAGCGATATGTTCTTTGTTTCCAACAGCCTGTGAACTAGATCACAGGCTTATAAAGCATTCATTTTTCGATATTTCTTCCAATAGGCTTCAATTATCTTTCATCGTGACTGTGATCTATTCGTCTCTAATGCAAAGTAATAAGAATGGCAGTGATGTTGTGACATACTCTTGTGCGCCTACAAACTCTCAAAGATGCAAGCTGAAGTGATAATGAAGTAGCGTGAAGCATACAATACGCTTTGCTGACATAAATCAGATATCAATTTGGTCCTGTAGATATACAGGTTACCCCATGTTTCCATCGATATACCATCGATAAGTGAGCTTACACAAACTCAGGTACCCTCGTTTTACTTCGATACAAGCGGCTCTCTAATCATCAAAGGTTCCTTATATATGCCAGGCCCCCCAAAGCGCGAAAGATCGAAATCAAAAACCTCAATGTCCCTGAACCCATGCTTCTCATACACGCCATGCCCTTTCGGACTCGCCTCCAGATACGCAGGAAGACCAAGTTCATCCGCTTTTTTTGTTCCCCATCTGATCAGCAAGCCGCCAGCTCCGCGCCCTTGGAAGACCGGATCAGTGTGGAGCATGTGAAGGTCTGGTCAAGTCAATTGTGCGCCAAGATCGTCGATGTGGTGGATGAGGAGAAGTCCAAGCTTACATAAATGCGGTCTATCCCCCATATGTTCCTTCTTCCTGGCCGACAAGATCCCAAAGAAAGCTTCACATGCTTCAGGATTCGTGCCAGCTCCAAAGGTGCGTTTTGGGCGTTGTGCAGCCTGCGCAGCTTCGGATGTGTCGTAAATGTGCCACTTTGCGAAAGCGACCATCTGCTTCGTTTCTTTGTCGTAGGCTTGAATGAAATGACAGGTTGTATCTTTTTTTCGGAGCTCGATCAATTCCGGTACTCTTTTGCTCTGATATTCTTCTGAGAAGGGACCTGGGAAGAGGATCGGACTCAGTGGATTGTCGGCATAGGCTGCGGTTCCAATTTCGATGGAGCGGGCGACGTCGTCATCGGAAACGTCTCGTACAATGATAGCCATCTTGTGCGTATCCCAAACAATGTTATTGCAGACCAACAATTGGATGTCGCACTAAGGTGCTTATGTACCACGCTCCGCTTAGTCATCTTTTGTCTCTTTTTGGAAGGAGCGAATGGAAACGCCCTTCAGCCCTTTGATGTTCTCTGTAGCTTACACAGTCTTTCGGACCGAGGAGTCGGCTTACTTGTCCACCCAAGAGATCTTGTAGCTGTTTCTTGGTGTTTCAACGATGGTTGGTGGCCAGTATACCTCATTCCAGAATAGGTAGACTCTTTGTGACATGGTATATTCACACCAGATGAATGTTTGCAGTGAAGCCTTGACATCTTCCCAGCTCTCTTCTTCGCATCCAGGGAATGTCTCCTGTAGTAATTTGGCTATCGGTTGTCGAAGCTCTTTCCTGTCTGTCATGCCGCCACAGACGAGCAGCAACCATTTGAGCAAGTTCGGTGCCGGCGTCCACAGCGAATCCTGCGGGATTTGCGATATGAGACGAAGCATCTGTGTTGTACAGATCTCTGGAATGAAGCAGCCCATCCAGATACCAGTTGAAAGCTTGTACGTGCAGACGTATGCGCAGAGAATTGAGGCCTCGAGCCAGGGGTCGGTAGCTTGCTCTGAACGTCTCTCCTTGATCAACATATCCACGAGTCTTGATTCTATGTTGGCTTGATCGTTATCGATAGGAAACAATTCGAGCGGGGATCGTTCGCCACACTGCAAGTCTACTCTGCAACACAGAGACTGTATATCTTTCGATATTATCGCAAATTCTGGAGACCATTGGGCCATACTCGACACGAACCCTGGTGGTACCTCCCACCCAATTGTACGATCGACATCTCGAGCAATCCGGAAATCCTGAAAGTCTCTGTGCGAAAGAAAACGTGGTGTGCCGGCCATCAAACAGCTTAACAGGTCCTGCCAGAACAATGCGCGCTGTACTTCGTCGATAAGTGCGACGTTGCGAGCCTTGCAGAGCTTCATCATCATCTGCACTCCACTGATGTGAGAAGCGATAGTCTCTGAATTTGCTCCATCAATACGATACTCATATCCGATGAGAAGCAACATTGCAGTCAGTGTTGAGACCTGAGGGGCACCCTTGAGGCCCCTGATATTGACTCGAAGGCCATTCAGCAGCTCGCCTCGATAGGTCAACACTTCGACATTGGGGAGGTTATTGTTCGCAGCTAGAGAGAGTACGAGCGACAGAGCATGAAACAGGGCTGGGTCCGTCAATGCGCCTTTAAATATGGTTTCCATACCCTGGAACAACGGCTTTCCAGATTCCTCGACGCAGAATATCGGCTGTGGTACAGTACAACATGTCAGTAATGTTGAGCATGGATCTATAGTACAGTAACTGACCTCACCGGCTTGCTTCGCAGATGCTACATAATTTAGAACGATGGAAAATGCAAGTAGAGATATACATACGGTGCCGCATCAGAGTTCGGAGCCTCTCCGGACACCCACACAGAGTGTCAAATGGGTCCAAGAGACTGATAGAAGGTGCATTGGTGAGGCTGCTCGCATTGGGCGGCGCTACTTCCTCTGGCGAATGTCTGCTCTTCTTCTTTCCATCACCATCAACAGCCACGAAGATGCCATCTCTTTTCGCTCGATCAGCTTTGCTCCGCTGGATTCCTGCTCGGATCGCATGTTGCCTCAGTTTCCCTTGCTTTTTACGATCTTTGATCTCGTCAGGATGCGAAACGCTCACGAACGTGAACATGATTGCGAATGTGGAAAAAGGTTCATGCCTAATTTGGCAGTATGTTCGAACCCTTCTCGTCTGAAGTGCTGTTGCGGATGCGGAGTGCGTCCTTCGCCGGGGCGTCACCCGTCTCAGGCTAAATTCTGACTACCCAGTCATGACTAAGCCTTGCACCCAATATAACCCCGCTTGCACCCAAGGCATCCATGACTCGTTGTATCCCTCAACGCTGAGATAGACCTAACGCTGTGGCTTCACTTCCTGACGGACGCTGAACTGCAACAGCTGGGCAAATCTGTGCACGAGAACCATTGGGGATTGGAACCACGTCATCACTCCAAGCATCGAAGAGCAAGAAGTTACTGGCTCTCTTCTGATAATGTCGCAGCCGTGGAAACTCAAGATTCGTAAGTCCTGCAGCTCAAAGGCGGCTCCACGGGGCAGCACAGCCCATTACTGGACTCTGGCATTTCTTTCGGCCACACAAGCAAACACTTTTGGACATGCACGGCAATAAAGAATACCAGGATCCCTCGTCTTTGCAATGAACTTTGAGCCCTGTCTTCTCGACTTGCCGACGCTGCAGCATCTGCCCCGTGGTGGCAATGCATGTGTAACTGATCTCAACCTTTGTAGTACGTCGGACACATTGACGAAGTCAAATGATCTATCATACTGACGATCAAATCGCGATGAGACCTACGTTTTGATTGGGTTGATTCTGTCAATGGAATGCCGACCTCCTAGCCCCCCTTGTCAATTCCCATTGTAGGTGTCAACCTGCGACGCCAGCTAGAATATAGCTATCGCGTTTGCAGGCGATCCAACAAGACCAGGAATATTAAGCGGCACTGATGTAAGCAAGAAGCTATAGCGGCCTGTCTTCCGGCAGTGTGCTGATAACGCCTTCAGGTCCCATAGTTCGCCAATGGACATTCCAAACATGGATAGAAGCCAAGTATGAAGAACTGAATTGATTAGTGACAGGTTCCAACAGCATGGCAGTAGAGTTAAAGACCTACTCAATCCCTCGATAGCTATTGGTTGTCCGTTTTCATCACGAGGTGGAAGAGCTTCGAAAGCAATGCTATCACTTGCCACAGCACAGAAGTGTTTGTTCCAGAGCCACTTCGCCATAGCGGTACTTCCGTCAACGCCAGTAAACTGCAGGGTCTGCATCTTCGCGAAGTCTTCAGGCGTGGGCGCCTCCAATATCTCAGTCATGCCCGTTCGGACTATCAAAACATCTCCTTGGCGAAATTCGACATCCTGATCCTTACTGATAGCCTCGATATCCGCAACAGTGATTCGGTGACCGCCGATTGGATCGCAGACTGAGTCGATACCTGTTTTGCCCTCTGCCACCGCTTTCCGCTCAAACCATGTCTTGTAGTCAATGAGGACCCCACGAGCAACCATTCCACCGTGCTGGTGCCAATGGTCGAGAGTCGGCATACGATTTTCATTCGTTGTCGAAACCGAAAGTGCTTCTTTCGTTACTTCGATACCATTATAGGCAAGCTTGGACTGTTGACCTAGGGCTTGCAGTGAGCAAAACCCTATGCCTAAGTGTTGCATTGGCCCGTACCTTGCCAATGAACGAGGCTGTCCCATTGGGTCGTTTTCTATACAGGCCATGAGCTAAGACGTACACGATGCTGCTCTCGTACATACCTGTGTATTGAAGGACAGCTCGTCGTCCCAGCCTGTGGCTGTACCAAGTCCAGCCTCCTCCAAAGTCATCACTTTGTGGGTCGGATCAGAACGCCCTGGCATAGGAAACTTGAATGCATTCAATGGCCAGCTACAACAGTTGAGTGCTGAACATCAAAGACAGTAGGTGGTCCTTACTTGAGCGAGATGGACACTCCGTCTTTCGCTTCCTTGCATGCTGCAGCGACCACTTCTGGCGTGAGCAGATTTAGTGTTCCTTTCAAATCCTTCTCGTCATCTTTGTCGAATATACCTGCAATTGCATTGGATCGAGTCAGCAGTGTCGCATGTCGATTTGAACAGCCGAAGCTCACCCCAGGCACACCCTTGTGGCATGCCATCGACAGCTGGAAGATGATCGAAATCTGGTATGTTATGAGCCATCGATAGACTCACCAGGATAACACAGCATTCTATGATAGCTGTTCAAACCTAACTCTTAATTGTATAGGGTTTCGATGACTTCGCAAGAGGCAGATCCCCGCATGCTCCTGCGGGGCGGACGTGCCCGGGCTGTGTTACACTCTCTTAGTGACGCATCCTAATATGCACCACATGCAATGATTGGGTCGGACGACTGCCTCCGCACACTATGTAACACCGTCTTGCTGGCCCTTTGTACATGATCAGCAGGTGTTACATCAGTATACGAGCGATACGGAAAAGACTCAAAAGTATGCCACCTTCTCTCCTCCCGGGCAATGGAAATACTGTCAACATACAAACCTACAACTTGAACGGGCACGCGTAACGCGTAACTCCTCGCTGTATCGACGAGATACCGCAAGTATACGGGCCTACTTTTGAGTACGACACTTGCAGGAACTGGCGAAAGTGACAAGGGCCCTGGCTGTTCACAAAGGTCCCTGGCATCTGCAAGCTCTGCTATCAAAGCGACACTCTGCAGTCGCCACGTTACAAAATCATATGTTCAGAAGACTCTCATAACGTACCGGAAAAACATCATAACAGCGCCATGTCGGAAGTCATTGAATCGAACGATGCGGCAATTCAATCTGAGCAAAAATACTTTGCTGAGGCAGCCAAGCGCAAGAGAGCCGAGGGTACCAAGCAGTACGAGCAGCTTCATTTTAGCGACAATAATCGCTTGCGAAGTCTGTCTGATGATCCTTGGGCGGATCATGCAAAACTGGATACGCTTCCTCTACCTTTCGACGATGGCGGTCGCGTCAAGTTCCTCATTACCGGGGCTGGCATGGGAGGCATCGTCATGGCAATTAAGCTGATCAAGTACGGATTCTCCGCCAAGCAAATCGTGCTTGTTGAGGCAGGTGGCGGGGTTGGCGGAACGTGGTACTGGAATCGCTACCCAGGTCTCCATTGTAAGACCTCTGCTTCTACTGACTGGTTTTGGATCGCTGACATCACGGTTTTGAATTAGGCGATGTTGAAGCATATTGCTACATGCCATTCCTGGAAGAGACTGGTTACATGCCGAAACAAAAATATGGTTCGAGCGTCGAGATCCGGACGTACCTGGAACAGGTCGTGAAGCAATTTCAGCTGGAAGATCGGATCGTTTTCCGGTCTCAAGTCAGCAATATGACATGGGACGAGGATCAGAAGTCATGGAAGACATCTGTGACGATAAGGCGAGGACCACAAGCGGAAGAAGCGAAGGAGTATTCTGTGCATGCTGAATTCGTTGCGTTGGCCAGTGGCCTCTTTCCATACCCTCAAGTACCTAAGGTGCCAGGCCTCGCCGGATTTGGAGGCCATATGTTCCACACATCTCGGTGGAACTATGGTCTCACAGGCGGTACCTGTAATGACGTGTTTCCCGAAATGGTCAAGCTCAAGGAAGCCCGCGTAGGCATAATCGGTACAGGAGCAACAGCCATTCAGGTTGTGCCTCAATTGGCAATGCACGCAAAGGATCTGTACGTTTTCCAGCGCATACCGTCCATGGTACACAGTCGTGGACAGCGCGATACGGATCCCATGGAATGGCGTGAGAAAATCGCCTACAAGCCTGGCTGGCAGAAAGAGCGCATGGACAACTTGGCTGAGAATATAGCATGCCATGCTGAGCCAGGCAATGACTTGGTCAACGACAAATGGTCAGGGCTAGACGCTTATTGTGCACTTGTGGGGAGCAATCGTTACGGAACCATCGCTCCAGACAAAGCACAAGAGCACATCGGCACGATGCTGGCGCTAGACGCTGGTCAAAACCGTAAATCCCGTGAGCGTATTCAGGAGGTGGTAAAAGACAAGCAGATCGCAGATAAGCTGACGCCCTGGTATCCGTCCTGGTGCAAGAGGCCTACGTTCTCTGATGCATACTTGCAGACTTTCAATAGATCCAACGTACATCTCGTCGACACGGATGGCAAGGGGATAGAGCGAGTTACTCGTGAAGGCATCGTCGTGGAAGGCACAGAATATCCCATCAACGTTCTCGTGCTAAGCACGGGTTATCGTTCACCTTCAGGCGTTGGTGATCCCGGATCACGTACCAACATTCAGATCATAGGTCGACACGGGCAAAAGATATCAGAAAAATGGGAACAAGAAGGCATATGTACCTTCCAAAGCACTTGCACGAATGGCTTCCCGAACCTCTTCTACCAGACTGCGGTGCAAGGTGGCGCGACAGCCAGCTACATGCACGTCTTGGAAGTCACAAGCGAACATATCGCTGCAATTATCGCACAAGCGCATCGAAGGTCATCGAACAAGACAGAAAAGGTGGTCATCGAGCCGACAGCCGCTGCAGAAGCTGGTTGGGGTATGCGCATTGCACAGAGAGCAGCGTATTTCAGTGCTGTTGCTATTTGTACCCCTAGCTACCTCAACTTGGAGGGCGAAGCGTTCCAAATGCCCGATCCGAACGACCACGTTGCGATGATGAAGAAGGCCAAAGCTGCAATCTGGCAAGGCGGTATTGTAGACTTCTCACGGGTTTTAGAGAGTCGGCGCAGCGATGGAAATCTCGAAGGCTTGACGATCACTGTCGAAACTTGAGCGCTGGATTTACGACACTACCGCAAGCTATGAAGTAGTATCAAAGAGGTTCCAAATGGCCGGAAGCCTGGGCAAACGACAGTCAGACATTCACAAAAGCTTTATCCGTGTCAGGGCGTCTCATAACAATCTTCGCCACGTGCATCTCGGTACGAAGGAGCTACTGTTTGGTGATGCGTCGTTGCCATGATCGAACAATGCCCTTTGAAGAACTACAAAGCATTGTATTCATGTATCCTAGCCCTTTGCTGCGAAGCCACTCGCAACATGCATACTGATTTGTCAAATGAGCGGGAATGGTTTGTCAGGCGTGCCGCTATGCTGACAAGGTCCACTGTTCAGATATCCGTGGCCGCGATCTTGTCACTAGATCGACACTTAAAGGCTCAAGAAGCTTGCCGGGATAGAGCTCGTACATACCCCCTAGCGACAACATCCTAGACCTTTTCAAATGCCCTTGATATGTTGTACATGATCTCGTTGTCGGCTTCACAACGAAGACAGTACACCTGTTGTGCCCACGTGTCAAACCTATGATCAACCACGACCCTAACCTTGCTTGATCGGTTTAAGCATCAAGCTAGCATTACACTAGGCGCACGTCGGTCATGTTAAAGCCACCAGAAGCGGCAGAGATATGTTGATGGCATCAACTCCGGCTCTTACGATTGGCATCTAACTTTTGGGTAAAGCCTAAGCCCCTGACAGCACTGCCTTGATTCAAACATAGACAATGGCTGCCATGCGCCGTTGCATCGCACTCTCGGCCTCGAATCGTGGCAAATCTTGTACTCTGAATATTAGGGATAGGATTCACTATATTCAAGAAAAGTCGCACGCCCAGCCACAACATTTACCCCGTCCATCAATGATTACATCTTGTCCGACCACGCAATTACGATCTCAGGCCTCTAAAATGCGGACGCTCGGCGCTCCATCGGTCTGGGTCATCCTGCTAGGGGCATCACGAGCATTCGCTGCTTTCGAAACGTTCTCGTGGGCTGGTCAGGGTGGAAACTCTTCAGCTCCAAGAAAATGCAGCGACATGATCCACGAGTGCCTTGCGCCCTCTATGTGCAGCATGGATACCCTTACGCGAAAATGGTATTGCTGTGAACCAGGAAACCAAGATGGACCTTGCTGGAACGGAGCATCGACATGTGGAGGGTCTGGAACGAATCAGCCCTCTGGCCAGCAGATTAGCTGCTCTAATCTCGATGTCAAATACTGTTGCTCTGATGCGTGAGTTGTCTTTTGTACTCGAGTTCACTTCGACGTAATTAACGATCATCCAAGTGAACAGTGTGCAAAGAACGCAAAACAGTTCAGGATATGTTGGAGTAAACAGGAGAACCCGATCCGATATCTGGACGACACGCAGCTCAACCAAACCTATTCATCTCTCAGTTCTGCGCAGCCCCGCGCTACGTCTGTTACGATCGATAAGGCTCAACTATTCGCCATGACCTCCACCACTCCCGGTGTCAAACCATCGTCCACACCCGCATCAGCATCCGCTACGAGTTCCGCAACCTCGACCTCCGCCCCCACATCATCTTCATCCAGCGGTCTCTCAGGTGGCGCAATCGGTGGCATTGTTGGTGGGGTCATTGGCGGTCTGCTTCTCCTTGGTGCCATCGGATTCTTCCTCTGGCGGCGCAAACGGTCTGCACAAGGCGTGTCTAAAACCGACCCGCACGCATCTTCTGGTGATCCCTACCAAGGTTACGCATACCAGCCCCAGCAACCTATCCACGAGGCTGCTTATACCCCGCAACAAGACATGGCGCAACTGCACGAGTCGTACTCACCGCCGCCGACTGACAAGTACGCGCATATGCAACAAGGGGCTGTAGAAGTACCGGCGCATACGACAGCACCCGTCGAAATGGATGGCGGGCATTATCAACCACCAAAGTAAGGTGCGGTCCTGGGACTTTAAGAAAAGAGGAGAAGGATTTTAATGAATGTACCGTATGTTGGCGCGTACGAGTGGAAATGATGAGAGTGCCTGGTAGACGATAAGACGTTTGTCCTCTTCCTTGCAGACCTGTATAGACGATAATGGGAAGAGGGCTACTGTGCTGAATAAGACGACCTGTCAAAATCTACGCACCCCCGTAATTTTCGCTCATGCAGTTCGCTAAGGAGGTGAAGAGATGGATGGGTGCTTGCATATTTGCGCGGAGTTGGTAGGGCATGAGTGTTTTTTCCCTGTATTGTTGCATCTACACGTTGGTTGTATGGTTATCCAGCTCAATCTTCTCATGTATCTACATCGCTAGCCAAAGGCTATTTTGATTTCGCTAAGATGAGTTCACATGGCATTTGCGAAAACGATCTACTGAACTTGCAAAATCTGTCTTATTTACCACAAAGATTTTCCTTGTTTGGTCTTCCTTTTACAGCCACAGTAAAGAGTTACCTGTGACTTGCTTGCGCCAGCCAAGAGTGAGTTTCTTCACTGTTATACTCGGACGCATCAGACGCGGAATGATTGTGTACGTACTAACACACGATGCGCTTAGTGAAGTGGAGATGCAGCACAGGACCGAAGATCGAGGTAGCAGGAGACATTTTCCAGCTTAGACTGCATGAACTTGGCGTTGGTATGCAGTCATGGTGTTCTGCTCTTTGCATCAGTTGATGGACGGTATTGGCGCACATGACCCGTCGACGTCCGCCTCGCCGAGTGTGACACGCTTCACACTTGGTGGTGCATACACGATATGTCATTCCTGTCGTTAGATTGTCAGCGACCTTCTTCGTAGAAGGTAACATAGCGCTCTGGTGTTGTTCATCATTCATACAAGAACATTGAAATTCTAAGCATTCGGAGTATCTATCACTTTACGGCCGCCAGGCGCCGAAGTCGAGAGGGAGAGAATGTCAATCCCATGACTGATTAATTAAAGATTTATTTTTGACTTGACTCTGGCGCAGGCAGGCAGTCAAAATTCACCCGTGATATTATCATGAAGACATTATTAGTCATGACATACATTAAATGTGAAGAGAGGTAGTCATTGGTGCTACAAAACGAGCGCCCTTCCACGCCAAATTACATGAGGTTCAAATTTCTTTCATACATTCGAAGAAGATCAGATGATGCTGTTAGTGATGGAAAAGCAATGACCACGGATCAATGTTCTCGATGTCGTCATCGTTATCCTCTGGAAACCCAGACTTCACAGCATCATACTTGCTTAGGCGCCCATGTCTCACACGCTCATTCTCATGTACGTCCGGCAGGTCCGTGCCTCCTCCAGGTGGGGTCTCGTACACAATGATGGATACCTGCTCTTCTGCTGATGATTGAGCATTTTGAAGTTCTTGGAGACATAGAGTCTGATGATTGCTTCCTTTCACTTGCTTTACTGCTTTGTTCTCAAACGTAGGAGGTGTATCGTGCACCAATATCACTTCTGAAGAGTGGTTCGCTGTAGGATGAGCACCGTATGGACGAGGAGGATACTGCGAGTAAGCGAGATCGTTCACCTTGTTCAGGCTTTCGGCGCTCTCCTGACTGTCTCCTTGATAGCCCTCATGAGGCATAGTGGTGTTAGTGATCATTGGCATGTTGCGAAACTGGTCTTGGCGTGGAGGTTCACTGGAGCGTGCCTCGCTCTCATGAATATTGCTCTCTTGGTTGTACTCGTCAAATCGAGATGTGAAGTCCTGACCGTAGTGTTGAAGCTGCGGTTCCGCCGACTTTGCCAAGGAACCTTGACCATGGTTTGCGAGGTCACCGTCAGACTGGTAGCTCGGTGGGGCAGCTGGGCTGGCGAATGGAAATTCTGCATTAGCGTAGTCATCTTTCGTGGATGATAGTGGCGAGTTTGCGCGCAAGTGCTGGGAATTTGAGAGGCTTTGAATGACACTGTGGGTTAACTGCTGCTCTGAGGGGTCGAAGAAGCGTGATACGGTTTCCTGGTTGAGAGCTTGGCCAGGGAGACCCACAGCCGTGAGGTCTGGCAGAGCCCTGGATATACGTTCAACGAGCTGGGAACTGGGCGAGCGTGGATGCCAATTTCGAGTACAGCGTGCATATAGCTTTTCGAACTCCTCGTCTGCGAACCAGTCGTGCTCCAACGCTTCAGTAGCTGTCATGCGCGCATCTTCGTCGAGAGTCAGCAGACCTTTGATGAAGTCCTTGGGAAGAAAGTCGACACAGCTCCACGACGGATGATACTCGTCGTCGAGGATGCTCAGATCGCATCGTGCTGCGAGCGCCATGATCGCCCGTCGCGGATCGCCATAGTAATCAGTATATGCAGCGTCATTGAACATATATTCACCAGCGAGTAATGCGGCAGTTATTGTGCCAATAGACCACATGTCCACGCTTTTTGTGTACCCTCCTTCGAGAGGTACCATTGGATTCATGCCATGTATCTCTGGCGCAGTGAACTCGAGAGTTCCCGCTGTAGAGAACATGCGCTGAAACTTGCTTGATGATTGATCTTCCCGTCTGGAGACATCAGGCAGGTAACGAGCGCTGCCAAAGTCAGTGACAACCACGCGGGCACCATCGTCAAGCGATGTCATCAGAATGTTGTCTGGTTTTAGATCGCGATGCACAATGCCTTGCCCATGGAGATATTCGATGGCCAGCAGAACCTGACGGATAACGACTGCTGCTAGAGCCTCATCGAGTCGACCACCCTTGTATTCGAGAAACGAGAATAGATCACCCCCGGTGACGAGCTCCTGCAAGATATAGATGGTGTTGTTGCTCCAGAAGACCTTTTCGATGCTGACGATGTTGGGATGGCTGAGATCCTTCAGGATATCAAATTCGCGAAAACATGCTGCCACTCGTGTTGGCCAACGCTTCCTGCCGCACTTGGGCTTTTGCACGCGGGCATCAGTTGGCGGGCGTAAGTTGGGAATATGTGGTTCCGTGTATAAATGATCAAGTCTGACCACCTTGCATGCCAGCTGACGCTGCGTTGCTTGATTGATGCCGATCAATACCTTCCCATAACCACCCTCACCAAGCAAGCGGCCAGTGATCAGGAAGTCGGAAGCGAACATAGCCTTCTCTCGTTGCTGGATGGTGGTGAGCTCAGCCTCTTTAGTCGGTTTGTATGAGCGGAATATGAGGTAATTCGACTCAGACATGTGCAGCTCGTCGCCCGGGTCAAGAAGAAAAGTGTCTGCGCGATCCATGAAGATGCCACAACCCTGCGAGCCGGCACAGTCGCTGTTGCTCTTCTTGAGGTACGTGCCATTGACGGAAAGATTGGTCGCGTACACAAACGGTGCCACGTCTGAAACCGGGTTCTGTTCGTACAGTATACAATGAATTCGCAGATGGTATCTGGAGATGGTGAGGTCATGCGGCCAGGCATAGCGGCTGTGAATGGGTCAGAACAGGTTCAGACCGGTGTCGAGAAACGGAGCTCGCACCACTCCGAATCCCTCCCAAGGACGAATTGCTCATTGCCACAAATCTCGATACTGCCGTGGGTGGCTGCGTTTGTTAGCGATCATATGCTAAAGTCTCAAGCATGACCCACTATAATTGACGCCTGCAGTCTGGATATCGAGACACGCCACTGCATCCTCCGCCATCTTCACCACACCGCCAGCTCGTCTGATATGATCGAGGTTTGTCACTAGTGCACTGAAAAGTGAACGAGAACTGATGGTTCGCAACGCGATCGGCAAGAGCTCCAGTTCGAGCGCTAGGCCGAGAGGGTTAAGCGAGCCCCGCACGGCAGGCTTATGTAAGCGCCACACATTATCTCAATCCGTTGCAGCTCCTCACTCTCTCTTTCTGCACCCACGACACTCATCTCGACAGCAACGTAAGTTTTACCCGCCGGCGAAGAGGCACAGATCTGGGAGGCCAATTGAACATATTGGCGCGCTCCCCGAGCCTTGTGACCCCTCGCTCCAACCCGCACAGTTGCAACGACAGCCGCTGACCTCATTGTAGCTAGCCGACAAGATGAGAGCCAAATGGAGGAAGAAGCGCGTGCGACGTCTCAAGCGCAAGAGAAGAAAGACGAGGGCTCGTTCGTAAGTTCACTCGCACATCAATTGGTTTGTGTACGCGACTAACAATCCGCCAGCAAATAAACTACTCGCCCCTCAATCTCAGCTGCCACCTCAATCATGAACGATAACGATCAATGAACGACATGTTTTCTACGCACGACCTTCCGGCCTGCTCGCAATTGCTGCCAGCCGCATTTCGCAACTTGGTTCACCGGGCTACGTCATTCGGCAGACACGCGACACTGCGAACTTCAAAATCACTTCTACGGACGGTTACGAATGTGCGGGGTTGAGGATCACTATTGGCTGCTGGTCAACTACACGTTGAGGTTCTCGAGAGTTTACTTGACTCGGATGGTCACTCTAACACCGGCTCGCTTTCCATCAAGGAAGCTCGTCTTTGACTGACACATCATGCCATGTGGATGCACGATAACGGAATCAAAAAATGCTTCACGACACTTGTTGTTTCATGCTGTGATTAAATTTGTGTTGTGATATCATCGTCGTCATAAATTGAAGTGAAGCTAACCGCATAATTAAATGTGAGTATGATTAACGCCAAATAGGAAAACGTCCTTCAGCACCATGAGGATCCCACGCCCGGGTCTCTTTCCAGAGTCAAGCCCCCTACTTGATATCAAGCCCAGTCGTCTTCCGACTTCTTCATTCCTGTCTGCGCTGAAAGTGGCTCACTCTCGAGTCGCACTTCATGGAGAACAAGCACCCCATCCTCACTACCCTGTGCCGGGTTCGACTCGCTCGATGCCCATGCGCCAGTCGAAACCCCAGGGCATAGGCCAGCTTTGTTGTCATCAGAATCCACCATTTCGGCAGCTGAGAGCGAGCGGTTGTCCACGAAGAGCGGAAGCTCAGACGACTGCTGAGAGCTCCTTCCAAACCAGCGCTTGAAGAATGACGGCTGCGCAGTCTGCATAACTCCCACCTCGCCGCCAACAGGCTTCAATCTCGGCATCGAGCTCATAGCCACCGAGTCGCTGCGCGAAGACGCCGCAAACGTATCAGCGACCGAGTCCGAGCGCGACCAGAACATGCCCTTCGCCCTGCTCGACACGCTCTCCGTCCAAGTCCTAGCGTTGATGAAGCTCGACGGCGTCGCAACCCCACTCTCATGGGCGATGTGTAAGCTCGGAAAGATGCTGCCCAGCCCAACAGCCAGCAGCATCTTCCTGTACGTGTTGTACGCATCGCTGCCAGTGCCGAAGACGAGGAAGAGGACGTAGCCGGTTGCGACCTGGCCCCATTTGGCGATGGAGACGCTGCCGCCGGACGCGACTTTGACGATGGAGTTGAATTTTGTGGGGTTGTGGACGCGGGACCACGAGTAGGGCAGGATGATGTTTGAGCAGGTGTCGACGACGAGCCAGATGCTGTAGGGCAGGTAGGTGATGATGACGATGACGCAGATGATGAAGAGGCGGATGAAGCGGGACTTGGTGGTGTTGCGGGCAGCGACGAGACGAAGGAATTCGCGACGGTAACGGTAGAGACGGTGGGCGAGGAGGCCTGTTGCTGGTATTAGTGTTGTGTGATGATGGATCTTGAGTGAGTTGACTTACATGCATATCCAGCAGCTACGAACATTGTGATGGGCGCCCACATCGGTATCAAGATGATGCCAGGCCAGCTCACATCGAAAGCAGAGATGCAACCAGAAATACCGTAGATCAAGTACCGCGCTGGTTGGACAATGTAGTAGAGTATGATGACGACGAGAGGGTAGCCCCAGCACCACAGAACCTCCCATACCTTCTCCCTCAGCTTGCTGTTGCGGCTCGATGTGACGGTGATGTTTTGAGTATCCATGACCTTGGCCAGCTTGCGGACAATCATGACTGTCGATCCTGCTGTCCCCACCATGGCACCGACTTGCAATCGTACGTTGATGTCGCACCAGCCTTTGCCATCCCACCACTCTTCATAATTGTCGCGGGGCCAGATGAGCGGATTGATAGAGTTGAAGAAGTTGAGGAGGACGGTCCAGAGAATGAGCGAGCTTGCGGCGATGTTGCCCTGCCGGAAGTGCCAGACCAGTGGAGGAAGACATAGAATCCAGGATGGGAAAGCTAGGAGGGGTAGGATGATGGCTTGAAGGTAGAAGGGAGCCTCCGGGGTCGACATGTCGAAGCTGAGGAATTGATAGACGTCTCAACTGGAAAAGTGTGAAGTCAAAGACCTGCCGATGTGGGGTCTGTGTAGTAGATGGATAGCCCAGGTAACAATAAAGCTTTCAGTGCTGCTCGACCAGCGAGTCTAGAATGATAGCGCGGAAGAACCCGTCGTGCGGAGAAGCTGGATGGAGGGGGCGTGAGACGTCTTTGTCTCTAAAGCTGGGAGCAGCCGCTGGATAACTCACGTGGAGTTGTAATAAAAAGTTGACAAATATGGTAGATGAAAAGGAGAGCAGAAGAAAGTAGGCAAAGGATTGGGCAGTTGATCTCCATATCGCAACTCGTCAATAGAATATGCTTTTTTTCAATAGAGGTCTCAAGCTCGGATAACCCTCAATAGAGCTGTCAATAGAGCTCAATAGAAGCTCCTGATCAAGTTCGGGTGCGTTTGCAGGTGAACACGAGTCCGGAGCCCGAGATCAACGCAAAGTGACAACTCGCCACATTATTAGCTGACCATTCGAATGAGCTTCTCCTGTGATGCTGGATCACGTCGGCCGGCTAATGGTACGTGCTTAATTGGGCGACGAAGAATGTCGTGATGGTGGTGAGACCCTGGCGTGCACGCATTTGGGTCTGAATAGAAGAGCCACGGCAGAACACGAAAGCTGAGTGCTGGAGCCCCATGGTAATGAAACAAATGAAATCAAAAGCTCAGTGTTCGACCATATGCAAAGTACATGAGCCTCGAATTGTGACTGTTAATGTTTGTTCTCGCAGTCATTGGAGTGAGTGTTGAGGTCGCCTAGCGTGTCCTGGGGTGGAGTGAACTGCATCGCTGCACCTGCACGATGCAAGGCTCGGTCCGCAGGCTTGCTCGGATCATCGAGATCTCCCGCTATATGGTCGGCGAATAGTACAGCCAACAGGCGCTCGGTGACCGAATAAACATCTCATCGTCACTGGCAGATGCCTGTTGCTGACCTTAACCATCCAATCAGATCGGTCCTCACAGATTGCTGTGCATCGGAGAGAGAACGTTGATCACCGCGCCTCATGCACTGGAACTGTGGTAGGCTCAGACATGTCGCCTAATGCAGGCTACCAACTAGAACGAATGGTATTTGTGAGCCATATTCCATGTTGACTTAATTGCGCGGACGAAGAGCTGCCTCTCAGGTTCCATAAGAGAAGTAGTACTATCAACATCTTCCAGAAGTGAAATGAAGTATCTGCTGGACGGGCTGATGATCTCAGTCGGAGCGGTCGCGTTCTGTCGTCTATGTTTGTTTACATTGGTGAAGATGCTAGAGTCGAGGTAGTCGGCTACCAAGCGGAGAGATGACGTAATAGGCAAATGCCTCGGAACGTCCCAAGTCGTCTATGGAGGGAGGGCACGCGACTGTGTTTGGCAGTACGGAATATGGGCGTCACTGGAGCCACCAAAATGCACCGTCGAAGGCTACCGCTTGCACTACGCGTGCGACAATCCGGCGACGTCGTGGCGTCCACGTAGTCGTGAACAGGCTGCAGTCCAACGTTGCTTCTTCTGTTTTCTGGTACCTAATCATGGACGGCGCGCCATCGAATGGCGAAGCTTCGGGCTCCCAGATTCCATCGCTCTTGCGCCAAAGGATGTTGAACCGCGCCTCTACGTTTGCAGAGGGCGTGCGACCATCTTCCCCCAACCTGCCGCGGCGTCGCAGCTCTCTCCTCTCCAACCTCTCCGACGCGCAATCGTCCTTGCGCTCCTCCACAGACAGCCTGCATCGCACCAGCCGGAACAATGACATGTCCGCGTTGGCCGCGTCCGACGACTCTACCTGGTGGCATTCAAGCCCCGTCTTCATCGCGATTATACCCGCAATTGCGGCATTGACACACCCCAATGGAGGCACAATCGCCACGGACCTCGTCTTGCTCATCCTCTCCGCCTGGTTTTTGAGCAAATGCGCCGACACGCCCTGGTAGGTAGTCCTATGATGCAGAAACCCAGATGCTGATACGCGTAGGCAATGGTATCTCGAAGCAAGACAGCGGCAGTATGTTGAGGACGATGACCCCATGTACGACGACACAATTCTCGAGGAGGTTGAGGACAGTACCACCGGAAGTCCAGAGCGCCCTACTTCTGCGGCCGATACGCCAGAAGAGTCGAAACGAGTCGGAGGCGCCGCGAGCTCAACCATACCACATGCTTCGAACCAAGCCCAAGAGGAGCTGAAAAGAACCGAGCTGCTGGCATTTGTCGCGTGCTTCATTGGCCCTTTGCTCGGGGCATTCCTCCTCCACAACATACGGTCACAATTCACTCACAGAACGAGGGACGGCATAGTCACGGACCTGCACCTTACCATATACATGATGGGGGCAGAGATTCGACCAATGTCACGCCTTATGAAGATGGTGAATGAACGTACATTGCACTTACACCGCATCGTCAGAGGCGTGCTAAGAGACCAGACGAGCTCGTCCAGCTCACGCGGACTTTCACAACGACTGGCCGAGCTCGAGGCGCGCTTTGATGGACCGACGCAGCACAGCAATGTCGACGTGGCCAAAATCACCGCCGAAGTGCGACAAAGCATGCAGTTGCAACTTGATGCGCTAAATCGTGCTGTCCGCAAGTATGAGAAGCGACACATGGCCCAGTCGATACAAATTGAGGCGCGCTTCCAGGGGATCGATGAGCGTCTGAAAGACACTCTTTCTCTAGCTGCGGCGGCTGCTAGGACGGGACAGAAGCCAGGCATTGTCGCCATGACGCTGAGCTGGATCGCAAGTGTGTTTGCATATGGGCTGCAGACTACCTGGGACATCACAACATACCCTTTTCGTGTAATTTCTTCACTGATTGACAGTGTTCAATCATTCTTTGTCAAAGATGGACGTAATGCAAGGCGGCGGACAAAAAGCCAATTCAACGGCCATTCCTCGATGCCTGCCACACCGAGGATGCAGTCGAAAAGTGGCCGTTGACGTATCATTAGTGAATGAGAAACGAACCCAATCTTTCTACCCTTGCAATGTCACCTTGCGTGTCGCCCCGTCTGCTCCATACATTGTCGGAATATGCGAAAAGAGTAATCCGATGCAGGTACCGTGCAAGTGATGCACCGTTCGGAGATAACGTTAGTCGACCAAGTAACTCTACCCCGCAACCCCACCAAAGATACTCTGTCTGGCCTGGCTTCCGAGAGTACAAGTACCGAGGCATGTAACTAAAACTCTTCTTCACAAGACCTGAGACTTTCTATTCTTTTCCTAACCTGGTCGCCGATTGACATTGCCTGCAACCATGTCGCTGCAATCCGATCTCACTATCTCACCGGCGAAGTTTGACCGCAAGAACATCGACAAGGAGACGGAGGCATTCAATGAGAAGCTAATCAAGATATGGGCTGACGGTCCCCGATGGTATGAGGTATGTTCGTTCATAGAGTCACGTGCTCGATTCCTTCACTGACATCTCAACCAGGTCGGAGCAGCAGAATATCGTCAACTGCGCTGGGACGGCAAGACCCCCTTACCCAAACCTATCGTCATAGAGTCCGGCGTGAATGGAGAGCTACCATCTCGAGATGCAGGAAGATCGATACCATATCGAGTCTTCAAGCCAGAAAGTGGTGAGAGCAAAGGCGTCCATCTGCATATCCATGGAGGTGGATGGGTATTACAGAGCGAGGCCTAGTAAGTACCTACCTGTCAGACTCAAGTGCTGAGGGTGGCAGATCATCCATTTTCAAACCCGTGCTAATGTACATCAAAGCCAAGACCCCTACCTAAAATACATGGCCGACAACTTCCACCTCACCGTCGTCTCAATCGGGTACCGCCTCGCCCCCGAGGACCCCTGGCCCGCCGGTGCGCACGACTGCTATGACGCCGCCGAATATCTCATCAAGAATTCCCGCTCCCTCTTCGGCGGTGATCTCCTCTTCACCGGCGGCGAGTCCGCCGGCGGTCATCTCGCCTGTCTCGTTGGCCTGCATCTTCTCGAAAAAGTCCCGTCCTTCTCCTTCAAAGGTCTCCTCCTCCACTTCGGGTGCTTCGACCTCTCCACCTTCCTCCCCATGGTCCTGCATCACGAGAAACACCTCGTGATCGACCACGACGTCATGGCTGCATATATCGATGCTCTCTTACCTAACACGACCGAGGCGCAGAGGAGGGATCCTTCGATCTCACCGTTCTACGCGGATCTGAGGGGAAAGAAGCTGCCGCCTGCATTGTTTACGTGCGGGAGTGAGGACCCGCTGCTCGATGATACGGTCATGATGGGCGCGAAGTGGCAGATGTGGGGAAACAAGGCGGTGGTGAAGATATATAATGGGGCACCACATGGGTTCATTGGATTTGGGCCCGGAACTATCAAGGCGGTGCAGGAGGGGCTGGATGACACGGGGGCATTTGTCAAGGCGATGATGGAGCAATGAGGTTTTGAGGTCGAAGACAGATGCTACGCTGGGCTTGTAGTTGATCGATAGAGGACTGTATTATGGAGGAGATGATTGAGAATTCATTGCTATACTCGTTCGGGGCACCTCTACCTGCATTCAGATCTTTCCTGACCATGACAAGTCCGTCGGGTGTTTCTGGGTCGCCACCGTATCAGACTAGAGCAACATCTAAGATTCCATAAACCTACTTACTGGGATTAACATCAAGAGGGGTCATGTAGGCGCAACAAAGTCCAAAGCGTACTACCGCAAACACGGACGGTGTAAGTGTACCATCATCACCAACTTGCTCATGCAGAACTCAGATCGACGTAATCGAGTCCACGCCAAGTTCATACCACTGTCTCTACAAGGGGGCCTCCTTCCACTTTGAACTTTTGGCCACCACACTTTTTGCAGTCGAATTGCTCGGCGTCCTAAAAATTTCCAACTCGTGTAACCACGAGTAGTAAATGACAGAGGAACAACTGGAAGCTTGAGACATTGTGAAGTTGGTTTCTGCAAGTGAAGACTTATTCCACGGAAGTCGGCATATTTTCAGCGGAGGTGTGCCTCCATCCCACGAGATCAATCATTGGTATGTCAAAAGGAAGCAGCGTGTTGGTTCATCATGCTATTTAAGTCATAAGACAGACAAATGTAATGGACCAAGAAACGTGAAAGAACTTATTAACGAGACTGTGAGCGAACATATAATGAGCTCAACAGCACCTACATTTCCCACATCAACCATCCTTCATCATACCTACTTCAACTTATATCAATCAACTCCTAACTTCCTCCCGCTCCAGCCCCACTCCCTCCCACCATGAGATTCTCCACCACCACATCCCTCTCCATCCTCGCAACCGCCGCCACCGCGTTGCCCAGCAGCGGTACGTCTTCAATCTCACAAACCCATTCCCCCTCTCCCCCTAACCATCCTCCCCAGCCCAGAATTCACGTCCGCCTTCCACGCCATCGTCGCACGGGCCCATCCTGGCTGCGTAAACAATGCGCTGAACCCATGCTGCGACGCCGACGATTGCAAGTCTGTGGATACGTGCTACGGGTTCTGTGATACGGGGGACCCGAGCCCTGGGGGGGCCGCTGGGGTGTGTTGCGGGTAAGTGATATTGACTTTGTGGAGAGGATAGGGATGGTAGTGGCTGATGCATGTAGGGTGCGCGACGGCCTGGTCGCAGGAGAGGGAGTGTTAGATGGGTGCGGTTGTAGGGTAGGGGATAGGGGATGGATGGAGGCGGGATGGATGGAGGTGGGACGTATGAGGTAGATGATTGGGATGGTTTTGGAAATGATGCAGTGGGTAGTTGGTGCTCGATTGATTTGCTTGATGGATAGTGGAATGGGAAACTGAATCGCACTCGTTCTAGGATGTTTTATGAGACGCCATGCCATGCCTAGCATGCATCTACGAATGATATCGCAAATGTGTACACATGGTGTCCCTTTTCTTCCGACTCCGTGTTTCCAGGAATCCTTGTACCATTGGGGCGGAATCGTGTCTAGCTTTTCCGTTCCTATGCTCGTTTCGTGACATCCGGGTGTTTGCGCTTCAGATCGAGACTAGGGGCTTGTCGTGCAAGCAAGCCGAGCCATCGTGGCCCCCAAGGCGTCCGGCGAGAGAGGAGTTGCGAGCAACAACGGTAGGTCAATCTGAAGTACGGGCTCGGCGTGGAGCGGGTTTCATATTTTGTGCCAATCTCAGCGGATGCCTGGCTGCACAAACACAGCCTTTGCATGTATTCCACAAACTACTGGAGCCAAGTCGGTTCGAGAGAGAAGTGATCAGCCTCACAACTATACTAATTCATCTTCTGTATTCAGCACGCGTCAATAGCCATGCAGGCGTGTAAGTGATTCAATTTCAGTACCCCTCACCGAGAGTTTGAACTGAGACACGGGCTTCTAGGCGGCACAAGCAAGTGAGGGGCAGCTCTCCAAGACTGTAAGAAGAAATTAGAGGAGGAAGTCGTTGATGGTGAGCAGAACACATGAGTTTTCGCTTCTACAGTTTCCATCTTCTCTACAGACTCAAACTTCGCGCCTGCGACCATGCTGATCTTCCGTGGAGAGGAAATTATCGTCGTAGAATGCAGCCATTACTCACAACAATAGTGATTCTGCATCCCTGAGCCAGCAACACGATAATTATTATACAAGGTACAGCTTTGTCCAAGTCTTTGCACACCACGATCCCTTATATGCTTCCTGCTTCAACGTGCCCGTGAAGTATGCCGATCCAATAAGACGGTGTGTCATAATAGGTTTCCCTTCGTGTTCAACATCTGCAGCGACTCGGCGCACGACCAAAGCTTGAGGGTCGTCGCGGGACTTTCGATAGCACCAGTCCATTTGTTGTAGTGGAAACAACTTGTCCTGTGGCAGAATGGCTGCACTACCATGTCCTACGATAGGCGATCCAGCTGGGTGTTCGACTTCGAAGAAACAACGACTGCGCAAGGCGGCGTGTAGTACACTGCCCATTGCACGTATTAGCCCACTGGTCGACTCAGATGTGATGTTGGTGTCATCGGCTAGCACATAGTTGGCGAGGGCCGCCACCTTCAGATCATCTTGTCCGTATAAAAGATCTTCGATGATGAGCTTCAGGTTGAGTGGAGACCACTTTTGGCGCTTGTCACGCAGTAGAGATAAAAGTCCCTCGGGAGTCTCAGGGACTTTTATGACGTGGTAAACAACCATGAACTTGTCGAAACCTGCCCATGTATATCTTGGGAGGAGTGCTATAATGTTTCGGGTCACCGGCTTACACACCACTGAGTCGTTGAGCGGAATGTACACCCTCGTGGGCGATTTCCGCCAGTCAGGTACCCACGACGGCCAATCAGCTGAGCACGGCGAATATTGTCGTGCGAGGACAGCGTTCAGCACTGAAGCTATTCTAGCCTTTTCAATGCATGCGATTGCAAATTCTTGGTAGAGCTGCTGAGTCGTCGAAGAGTAGCTAATGCTCATGCATATATTGAGCGATGGAAACTCGCAGAGTTTCTGAGTAGGCACATTTCGCTGCCATGAACACTCTTCCGCATATTCGCGGTCGTATTTCGAGTCGTATGAGCCTTTGGTACTCTGGCATTCTTCTTGCACTTTCAATGACTGCCCGTCCTGGATATCAGGCGCTAGATTGTAGAGGGCGAAGATTCGATCTCGGTCATCTGTGCAACCGTAACTCGATAACATGTCCACAATGCCGAGCATACCTTCATCGTAGACAGATCCGGTGCTTAGGTGTTTGACTGCAGAAAGGCCTTGGTGCTTATCCATACGATTGTGATATTTCCACAAAGCGGCAATCACCTGAAGTGCATCAAGCTTGCGCTGCATACTGTGGTCGCCAAGCCTTCCACTCAGGTAGTCCACGGCTATGGCCAATCTCAGCCACGAGATCTCCGAAGTGCCGCATATCAGTATGGCGTCTACGTTCATCACAATCTCCTGGACTATCCAAACTCTCCCAAACCAAGCCAGACCGAGGAATTCATGGATCAAGTCAAGCTTGACGTCTTGGTCGTATTGTGGAGACCAATTCGTAAGCCGTTTATCCTGGTTGCGTGTCAATTCTCGCGATAGAGAATCCAGAAGACCTAATCCACGCTCTGCCTCAGCACTTCCATTCAGCCATGCCAGTACTCTGCTTGCGCCACGAAAGATCTTCGCCATCAATGGTATCTGTTGCGCCTTTTCGTGTTTGTCCATTTGATTGATGCACACAGCGTCTGCCCATAGCGCTCTTCTTGTTAGAGGTAGTCGAAAAGATCTCAAGGCTTGGTCCAGATTTTTCGTGATCGGTACATGTGTATCATCCACAAAGAGAGGACATTCCGTGAGCGCTTCGCCCCACGTATATGAAATAGCCTCGTACTTTGCAACCAGATCGGACACAGGACCTCGTGTGAAAGAGAAGCGAAGTGGTGAGTTAGGATCCAAGGCTGGCTCAAGGTGCATCAGACGTATAGTGTCGGCGTCCCTGAGAGATTCATACGAGTAGACTGTAGTTGTAGGGGATATATGTGAATCCATGCCGATTGAGTTTGGGCGAAAATTGCATTCCGTGTTGTCGTAGAACAGAAGGGGGGTTGACAGCCATAAGGCCGAAGTGCATACAAGGCGCGCTTCGTGATTGGCTCTTGAGTGGGAGCTTGCAAGCGAATGTTTGAATGTGCCATGCACAGCTTAGGCTTGAACATGGTGCCCCGAATTCTCTCAAAATCATCTCGTACACTTGAATTCTCGGTATGAGATGACTTGAATTGGCCTCATGCTTCTACCTTGGCAGTTGAATATGGAGTGGTCGATGCCACAATGAATGAACATTCTTGCGAAAGCCAGGGCAGATACCGCATATTGTTGTATTCGAGAGCATCTTTTCGAACAAGAAATACCAAGGAACAGGAGCAATGTCGTGAGTGCCAGGAACGCGTGAGGGAGATTGGTGAGGCGGAAGTCGTTGCTTGGAGGTGTCGAATCCAGCACGCGGCTCAAGTCCAGATACAGCTAGTGCACCTCGATAAGGTCCGAGAATTGGCGTCATACCATCGATCATTTCGACGCTACGACGCTCCGACATTTGCAGGGACCGGCCGACTTGGATTCCTCCTTCACGCTATGAGCTGAGACGAACAATCGCGTAGACGGCGGAATAATGGCAGCAAACGGCAGCAGTCCTGAGCGGCGCCGCAGGTCCATGGGCCTTTACCGGCGCGGCTCCAACATGAGCGAGTACGTTCCACAGTGCGACACGCCATTCAAGACGCGAAGGCTAACGGTTGGTGGTGCAGGGCAAGCTTCATGGAAGACGTCGAGATGGCGCAAGACGAGGTATACGAACTTGGCCCCATGCCGCGACCCTCCCGCCGGCCTCAGGGCAGCTCGAGAAGGAATGCGCGCCCACCAGGACAGCAGCTGACGGCGAAAATCCAGGTCTTTTCCGGTCCCATGTCTGAGAGCGTCCCCACGAGCGTATCTGCCTTTTCCCATCGCCGCCAAAGAGCCGATTCCACCACGAGTCTGACGAGCTTTGCCTACTATGACGAAGACCAAGACTCAGAAGAGGGTTTTGATGAGACAGCCATTGAAGACGAGGATGGCGAGTATGAGGGCTACACGGTAGAAGAGCTGGAAGAGCTCGAGGCGGGCACCTCCTCCCCTTCGACAACGTCTGTCTCGCCATCACCTTCGAGACGAAAGTCTACGGGCAGCAGCAGGAGTAGAAAGTCGGTGGAGCGGCCGTTACTGCGAAGGCACTCCTCCACAGGTAGCGCAGGGTCGGGCGATTGGAAAGGGCGACGCTCTGTTCAGAAGATCTACATCATGACAGAGGACCTTACAATTGTTGTCGCTGGCTTCGACACTTCGGCGATTGGGTTCATCGCATACACTGCGCTTTGCATTGCTACGTTCGGTCTTGGCTGGCTACTGTTCAGATGGCTGCCAAGATGGCGCGTATGGCTTACTGGAAAGAGCACTCCCCTCAAGGACTGCGACTGGGTCGTCATTGAGAACCAGTGGGGCGAGTTCGCGGTGCAGAACGTTGACAAGCAGATATATGGTCGCTCGCTGTCCACCGTTTTTGGTGACCCTGAGAAGAGGGGACGAGGGGACTGGGATGAAGATGAGGATCCGTTGATCACAGAATTGCGCTGTCTTGATTACAGATACATCCGCTTCGTACACCACCCGCTCAAGGACAAGTTTATCCTCGCAAACACCTGGAAAGATCCCGCCTGGACCGATGTTGGAGTTCTCCGCGAGGGTCTCGACAACGAGGAGCGAGACTATCGCGAGACTGTATTCGGCAAGAACCTCATCGATATTGCGGAAAAGACGACCGGTCAACTATTAGTTGACGAGGTGTTCCATCCATTCTACATTTTCCAAGTCGCCAGTCTAATCCTCTGGTCCATGGACGAATACTACTACTATGCTTGCGCCATTTTCCTTATCTCGGCTGTCAGTATCATCACGACCCTGATCGAAACTAAGGCTACGATGAAACGATTGAGAGAAGTGTCGCGCTTCGACTGCGAAGTGCGAGTACTCCGCAGTGGCTTCTGGACCCACGTTGACTCGTCCGAGCTTGTGCCTGGAGATGTGTACGAAGTCACAGACCCGGCGCTGACACAATTTCCGTGCGATAGCTTACTTCTTTCTGGAGACTGTATTGTGAACGAAAGCATGTTGACTGGCGAGTCAATTCCTGTATCGAAGGTGCCCATGACCAATTCGGCACTCGACTACCTCGACCTTAGTGCTTCTGCAGTCCACCCCGAAGTTGGCCGGCACATGCTGTTTAGTGGCACTAAGATCATCCGAGCGCGAAGACCACACGAAGATCACGTAGACGATGAGGCCGCGGCGCTCGCCATGGTTGTACGTACTGGCTTCAACACGACAAAGGGCGCACTCGTACGTTCCATGCTCTTCCCGAAGCCATCCGGCTTCAAGTTCTACCGCGACTCTTTCCGATACATCTCTGTCATGGCCTTCATCGCCATGATTGGGTTTGTCGCATCCTTCATCAATTTTGTTCACCTCGGACTTGAATGGCATCTGATCGTGGTTCGCGCGCTTGACCTGATCACGATTGTTGTGCCTCCAGCACTTCCCGCTACTCTAACTATCGGAACCAGCTTTGCGCTCTCTCGACTCAAGCGGAAGCAGATTTTCTGCATTAGTCCACAAAGAGTCAACGTTGGCGGAAAGCTTGACGTTGTGTGCTTTGACAAGACGGGTACATTGACTGAAGAGGGCTTGGATGTCTTGGGTGTACGCGTAGTTGAACGACCAAGAAACAGATTCAGCGAACTCCTTCCAGACCCTTATGATATACTACCAAGCTCGCAACACGACCGCGACCCGACTGTGGAGTATACTGCGCACAAGACTATACTATACACCATGGCCACCTGTCATTCCTTGCGCAAGATTGATGACGAGCTTGTCGGAGATCCGCTTGATGTGAAGATGTTCGACTTCACTGGCTGGAATTACGAGGAAGGCGAGCAGAAAGCTGGCAACGACGACGATCCTGAGCAGAAACTTTCCCCATCCGTCGCACGACCTCCTCCGGGTCGCGAGTTCGACATCGACGACAACGAGGATGACCAGAACCGCAAGGCGATCGAGCTTGGCGTTCTTAAAGCTTTTGAATTCGTCTCCCAGCTGAGGCGAGCAAGCGTTGTTGTACGGCAGTTCGGTTCAAAGAGCGGCTCCGTCTATGTCAAGGGTGCACCAGAAGTCATGAAAGACATCTGTCGGCCGGAGACATTCCCCACCGACTACGAGGAATTGTTGGCCTTCTACACCCACCGCGGCTTCCGTGTGATTGCATGCGCAACCAAGACGATTCCCAAACTCAACTGGCTCAAGGTACAGAAGATGAAGCGTGAGGAGGCTGAAAGCCAGCTCGACTTCGTTGGATTCATCATCTTCGAGAACAAGCTGAAGCCCAGCACTGCACCAGTCATCGAGGAGCTGGAGCGCGCCAACATTCGCAAGGTCATGTGTACTGGCGACAACATCCTCACCGCCATCAGTGTCGCTCGTGAGTGCGGTCTCATCAACAAGACTGCGCATTGCTTCGTGCCTCACTTTGTTGAAGGTGATTCGCGGACTGCTCTGTCCCGTCTAGCGTGGGAGTCAGTCGATGACCCCGTGTTCAAGTTGGACGAGAACACACTGAAGCCTCTCCCTCCTCCGCCTGAGGCCGATGTGTCACTCCCTTACGACGTCTCTAACCTCCGCAATTACAGCTTGGCTGTCAG
Organism: Phaeosphaeria sp. A1 3.1a; assembly: GCA_003501895.1. NCBI lineage: Eukaryota > Fungi > Ascomycota > Dothideomycetes > Pleosporales > Phaeosphaeriaceae > Phaeosphaeria > Phaeosphaeria sp. A1 3.1a. The sequence continues at coordinate 38,921 of QVXC01000049.1, forward strand.
CGGCGATGTCTTCCGCTGGATCATCGATTTTGCGTCCGAGTCTGTCCTGCGAGAGATGCTTGTCTGCGGCCAAGTCTTCGCACGCATGTCGCCGGACGAGAAGCACGAGCTTGTTGAGAAGCTCCAATCGATCGACTACTGTTGCGGCTTTTGTGGCGACGGAGCGAACGACTGCGGTGCCCTCAAGGCTGCCGACGTAGGCATTTCGCTATCCGAGGCTGAAGCATCAGTAGCCGCACCCTTCACTTCACGCCAATTCGATATCTCCTGCGTCCCGCAAGTCATTAAAGAGGGACGAGCTGCACTTGTTACCAGCTTCTCCTGCTTCAAGTACATGTCGCTGTACTCGGCCATCCAGTTCTGCTCGGTCAGCTTCCTCTACGCCTCGGCTAGTAACCTGGGCGACTTCCAGTTCCTCTTCATCGATTTGCTCCTCATCCTTCCCATCGCCATCTTCATGGGCTGGAGCGGCGCATACGCCCAACTCAGCCGCAAACGCCCGACTGCCAACCTTGTATCGCGCAAGGTCCTCACGCCACTACTGGGCCAGATGGTATTCTGCATCCTTGTTCAAGCTGTCGCATGGAACTTTGTGCAGAAGCAAGATTGGTACCTACCACCGGTTATCGACAAGGAGCACTCCAACTCGCTTAACAGTCAGAACACGGCCCTCTTCCTTGTCTCGTGCTTCCAGTATATTCTGTCCGCGGTCGTCCTCAGCGTCGGCAAACCGTACCGCGAACCGATGTCCCGTAACTTGCCCTTCGTCACCACGATCTTCCTGACACTGGCCATCACAGCGTACATGCTCTTTGATCCCAGCCAGACGGTCATGAGCTGGATGGAGCTTACATACCTCGATGTACCGTTCAAACTGTTCATCATGGGTCTGGGTCTGGGCAACTTTGCCCTTGCGTATGTCAGCGAGAGGTACCTGTTCCCAGGGCTGGCGAAGTGGATTGGTGTGCTGAAGGTCAAGTTGAACCCGCGATGGAAGAAGGAGAGGAAGGCGTACAAGGTCATTGCTGAGAGCATGAGGATTTGAGGCGAATGATGGTTAATGGAGAGGAAGTGGTGTTGTAGAGATGTTCTGCGGCGATGTGATTAGATATGTAGATATGTAGACATGTAAGATATTGATATATGCCAAGTGCTATACAGGACTGCCTAAACGTCCAACACTCATAACAGTGTACAAACAAGTGCATGCTCACAGCTTAGCACATAGCGCGTGCAAGAGAAGTGCTGCCGACATTACACGTCACCCCTTGACAGGTCGTTCTCCGGACGGATCCGCGCATTGCATCACGTCACATGACTGCAATGCAATGTGGGTAAGCGACTGTGCCAGAGCTCTGGTCCTATCAAGAACGTCCAACAGCGGGAAGTCAATGCTGTTCGACGTCTCGCGGCCCAGCGGACGACTGCGCAGTTATCCGGACGCAGTGCAACAAGGATGTTGGTGCGTGTACGACTGCCTGCGACAAAGTGGTGGGAGCCCGCATGGCGACGACACGGCATCTTCCCACCTCTTCGCAGACGACCGAACACATTACAAAGTCTACGGGCTTACGAGAAAGGCAGGTCTGGTGCTGGAGTCAGCGAATCACTGATCTGCAGGTGAGACTAGGGGCGGTGCGGCTGGGCAGGTGATGCTCTCGCAGCACACGAGGACAGCGTCGCATGCATACACATTATAGCTCCAGCTGCCTGGGAGCGGCGAGCAGCCTCCCAAGAAACAAGATGCTGTCCCAACACAAGTATTGATTGGGAAAAACAAATGCACATCTCGTGTCGCGCTGGTGGCTGAAGACGTGATTGGCCGTAGTCGCTCTTTAGCACTCGCTCCGGGCCGTAACGCACCATTCGAGCGGTGTTTCTTGGGCTTTGCGTTCTGCTAGAGCTGGTGGATAATTTGGGCCACGCCCGGGCACGGCGAGGCACGGGTCGCGTTGGTCGCACATATATAGAATGTCAACAATAGGTCCTGGAAATGCTGTTGTTGGCACGAGACACGCACCAGGGAAGGTCGTGGGAACATGCGCAGAACACATCATTAGTGAGGCAGCACCTGCATACAGCCCGAACCAGAGTTTGATTGGGGCAGATGAACAGCGCCCCTCGCCCTCCAGCTCCTCACCATCCGCCGCCACCCTGATAGTGCCACCCGCCGCTCCCCATCGCAGCGCTGTTTGTTGTTGTTGTTGTTGTTGTTGTTGTTGTTGCTGTTGCTGCGTGACTCGGCCAGCCATCGTGCCTCGCTACCGGCCGCAGTAAACTTTCTGGACAGGCAGCGGTTCTGCCGTCGAGCGCACCCCTGACATCCGTCTTCCTAGCAGCTAGCTCGCGGATCCACCAGCAGTGTGCGGCTCAATCTCAGGAGCTCGACCTATTGTTCCGTCTCTGTCGCTGGCCAACCGTCGCCGCCCATCAGCTCGTGCCCCCTATTCCGCAGCTCGCGTCGCGACTGGGCCTGTCCGCGCCGTTGACCTCAGAGCAATAACGAGCACGTCCGCGTGGCCGTGGCTTGGCACATGTACCGTCCTTGATCTTAAATTTCTCCTGCACCACTGCCCTCACCACACCACCCGCACCAGACATGTACTCGTACGACCAGCAGTCGTCGCGGTCGCCCGGTTCTCATCGCAACAACCAGCCGCAGCCGAGCACCCTGCACCGCATGCCCTCGCGCCAGTTCGACGCCTACGCCCCGCTGGCCCAGCAGCCCAGCATGTACTCCCCCGACGACCATGCCAGGAGCTACGAGCAACCGCGCAACTACGACCGCCTCAACGCCACCGTCCACGGCGGCGGCGGCGGCTACGGCTACGACATGGGCTCGCCCGCCGGCTGGAACACGACGGCCTTCTCGCAGAATGGCATGGCCTCGCTGGGCGGAGCTGCTGCCGCCCGCATGAAGTCGCAGCAGCGGGGCGGGGGACGCAGCGCGCTGCCATCAGTAAGAGGACGCCTGCCGCTACGCACCATGCAGTCGCTGACCAACTTTCACCAGGGCTGGATGGACCAGTCGCCCCAGGGCCTGCCCACCTTTGCCCTCCCCAACATGAACAACGGCAGCAACTCGATGCTGAATCCCAGCTACGGCCACGATGTCGACGAGGAGCTGATCCCCACCGCCATCGTCATCAAGAACATCCCCTTTGCCGTGAAGAAGGAGCAGCTCGTCTCGCTCATGACGGATCTGCGCCTGCCCCTGCCGTATGCCTTCAACTACCACTTCGACAACGGCGTGTTCCGGGGTCTTGCTTTTGCCAACTTCACCACCGCCGAGGAGACTGCCTCAGTCATCGAGTCGATGAACCACTTTGAGCTGAATGGCCGGAAGCTGCGTGTCGAGTACAAGAAGATGCTGCCGCTTGCCGAGCGGGAGCGCATCGAGCGCGAAAAGCGTGAGCGCCGCGGACAGCTCGAGGAGCAGCATCGGCCACTCGGCGGGAACCTCCAGTCACAGGCATCGTTTGGCTCTCTTGCTTCCCACATGCCCACCTCCTCGCCTTCTCCCGTATCTGGCATGCGCGGGGCGCCCAAAGTTGGTAGGTCGCGTGTCATGTTCGTTCCATATGCTCCACTAACGCCTGCAGATGTTGACCTGAACGATCCTCAAGTCCTACAATTCTACTCGCAGTTGCTCCTCTTCAAGGAGACCCCGGAGCGTGACAGCATGACCTTTCCCCCCAACCTGTCACCACCCCAGCGCCGCATTATCCACACCCTCGCCCACCAACTTGCTCTTGCACATGTATCTAAGGGAACTGGCGAACAGCGACAGGTCCATATCTTCAAGGTCCACGACAACCAGGGCCTGAGCCCGCCGATGCCGCAGATGCCCATGAGCCATGCCACCGAGCAGCCAGGTCGCCGTGGTCTCAACCGCGCCGCAACCACTGACTTCAGTGACGTCCGTGCTGAAGGTGGTTTCTACAACGCTTTCAATCGCCAAGCATCAGGGCTGCTCGGCTTCCCTGACTCGCCTGGCGGCTTGAATGCTGTCCCCAATCTGCGTGGTGCCAAGTCATATGCTGACTTGCGCTCCTACACGCCCTCTCCGGCTCCATCCACGGCCAGCCATCCCATCGGTCGCCCTGGAGGCGTTTCCCTTGAGGGTCTTGGCTTCAACGGAACCTCGACGAACCCGAACGGCACTCCCACCGCGGGTTCCATGGCACAGCGTAACGACGACATGCTCGAGCGCGAGATGAGCCGCATGCAGCTTGGCGGGGGATTTGGTCAGAGCAGCAGCCCCCGTGCTCTCCGCCAGATGACTTCTTGGGAGAATCCTGGCCCCATCGGCGGCCACCGCACATTCAGCAGCGCTTATGACGACCGCCCGTCGAGACAACCCCGCGGACCCGTACCCGAGAGAGGCCAGGGTTTTGGCCGCCAACGACAAAATGGCCACCAGAACCGTGGCAGTGACGAACTTTCATCGCAGTCTAATGTTGAAATCCTTGTGAACCAGTGAGCCACACAAGGTTACGACGACACACCTGTTGTATTGCCGCTCATTTCGAACGACACCTGCGAAGAACCTCTGCTCTCGACGAAAGAATGATGACGTGTACGGCCTGATTTACAAGCGCAGTTTTGGCCATCGACACACAGGATTGACTTTACGATGCATACGAAGAATGATGCTACGACGGTAGAGACTACACACATTCCTATGGGGCACGCGCCTCCCGATTACAATCTCGCATATTTTGATTTTTGAGTACCGAAAAAGCATTTACGAACATATTGAATACCTTTTGTTTCGTCGGCCTATATTTCAAACCTTTTACCTTTTCGCCCTTCTACGTTCAATTTGAAGGATGTTGCATGTTGCATGTTTTCCACGCATGGCCGGCGATCGATGACGACAATGGGAGCAATGAAGCGCTTCTGCTACAGATCAGATTGGATAGCACATGGCGAGGGCTGCTGATTCTTGTCATCCAACCCTCGAGAGGTTATCAACTAGGCATCTGTGTGCCTCTGCCACCTGCCACCTCAAAATCGACACTGCGGTCCCTTTTTGAGTCATACCGTACACTGGGGCCCTTGCATCCGCGACGCCTTGTCCAGCATCTCCCTTCCAGTATTGTTTTCAGCTTTGGATGTTGTCTCGTCATGCTTTGGGTTTTTGATCGGGCAAGAGGAGGAGATTTTTTCCTTTGCTTGGATAGCAGTCTGGACGTTCAGGGGGGCTTTGGGTTGAATCTTGTTCTTGATTTACTTTGCTATTATGTATTGTAATATCTCGCGCTAATATTTGAGGTACCGTTGGGTATCTTTTTGGATCGGAACCTCTGAACTCGTTCGTGACTTGCATCTCGATTCTGTGCCATACGTCTCATCCTTCAATCAATCATCGTCAAAATCCAGTAATCGACTCCACTCCTCCTCGCCCACTTTCCTAAACTCCGCCCCGGCTTCAAACTGCCCCGCGCTCTGCCACGCCCTCATCGTCGCCTGGTCATACGGCCCATTGACATCCCCCTCCGCCGCCGCGAGCCAGTGGAACTCCCACATTATTGACTCAGGGTGCGGATTCTTCCACTCCTCGCCTGTGTCGCGCTTATACTGGCGCATGAGCTGCTCTCTCGAGAGCTCGTAGATGTCGTCGACGCCGCGGTCTGAGAGGCGGGACGCGCACTCTGTTATAGACGTGATTGCTTCTTTTGCTTTTGATGCTGCGGGGTCTTCTGTGGGTGTGGCTGTTGTTGATGATTCAGAGACTGTGGTATCGACGTCCATTTTAGTGCTGCTTTTCTTTTTCTTGTTGTATGATGTAGACGCTTTCTTTGGTTTTGGCGCGGCTTTTCCGTAGCGCACGAGTGCTTCCATGGCGGTCTCGCCGACGTCTAGTCGCCATATCAGCTCGGATAAGACGTCGCTGGTGATGATGGCGTCTTCGGCCCGCTCTTTCGCTCTCCTTTCTTCGTCGCGCATGTCTTGCGCTTCCTTGGCCTTCTTCATGTCTTTCTTGCTTATGCCTTCGAGCCAGCTGTCCTGCGCTGCCTCGGGATCATATGCTTTGCGGACGAAGTTGCCGGCCTCGTCGAAGCGGCCTTCTTCCTGCTCGGCGCGCATGTTGAATGCGTCGAGCTTGGGCGCGTGGTGCTTTTTGCTGCCTGCGCCGAGCTCCTCGTCCATGTCTGAGTCGACGCGGTCGCGTTCAGAGTCGTCGCCACTCTCGCTGCTGCTGTCGACTGAATCTGTAGTGGTCTTGGGACCTTTGGTGAAGTCGGCGGCGACGTGGCCCCCAGACTTGGAGTTCTCTTCCTGCCCTTCTATCTCCGCGTTGTCGAGAAACCTCAGCTTCTTTTTCTGTGTCTGGCCCCTCCGTGATTCCTCATCTTGCTCGTCGTCCTTGTCGTCTTCGGCGAACATGTCGTCATCGTCATCTTCGTCGGCGGGCGGCTTGTCCTTATTATTCCGTGCTTCTGCGCGCGCGTCGAAGTTCTCGGTGGAGCTATCGGAGTCGTAGCCGTCGATATTGACAGCATTGCGCTTTATGCCTGCACCTTTGCCAATGACATCTGCCTCGAGCGCAGGGTCTTCTTCGTCGTCGTCTGCATCGGGCGCAAGTGTGGAGGGGTTCCGCGGGTCGAAGCGCGGCTTTTTGGTGGAGGGTTCGTTGCCATCGAGGTGGTGGGTTCGTGTAAAGTGTTCCCCTGCGCGTTTTGGTCGCGCGGGGTTGTATGTGCCGCTTGAGCTTGCCATGGTGGTGTGAGGCAAGATATGTGTGCGTTTGAAGTTTAGAAGTGACGTTTACGAGCAAATGGAGAGCTTGAGCACGGTCGTCGGAGGTGGTCCAAATTTAGCGGCACTCACTAGCCACCATCTGATATCTCTCCAGTCTTCCAGGAGTACTACAGGGCACTTTTACGAAACGAAACTCTGCTTGTACGCTGTGAGGAACTACAGAGCTATATTCAGAGACTTCAGCGTACATAGGGAACCTTATCATAGTTCTCTGGCTAGAGTTGTAAATAAAGGTCGTCCAATAGTGTGGCATCATCTTCGGAAGTGGAGGCTGCGCTAGTGGCACAAACCAGCAACCGTAGAGTTACCTAGAGCTTGTCGTCATTCGCCTGCGGCCTCTTCTCATTCACCACTTCATATCACAGTCTGACCTTTCGTTGCCTTGGGAGAGAACATCCACCTGCTCTAGCACGCTCGCATCCTCCGCATACAAAATGGTACGAGCAAATCAACCACTCCCCTGCGCCCAACTCACCTCTGCAGTTCAATCCCGGCTTCTACAACGAAGACGACCCCATGGCCATGTACCAAGCCCTCCGCCGCGGTGGCGCGCCACGACGCTTCGATGAATACTTCCGCTGCTACCCCATCGTCATGCTGCCTGGCCCGGAGCGAGAGGAGGCAAACCATGGCGGCAAAGTGTTCCTGCCCCCCAGCGCGCTCGACAAGCTCACCCGTCTGCACATCACATACCCCATGCTCTTCGAGCTCATAAATGGCAAGGAGGACGGCAAGAAGACGCATGCTGGTGTGCTCGAGTTCATCGCTGAGGAGGGCAAGATTTATCTGCCATACTGGGTATGTTGGACTGGATGCAGTGCTGGCGTGGATTACTAACCTCCAGCAGCTCATGCAGACACTCCGTTTGGAGCCTGGCGACCTTCTCCAAGTCAAATCGACGGATCTCCCACTAGGCACATTCATCAAACTACAGCCTCAAGATCCATCGTTCCTCGAGATCTCCGACCCCAAAGCCGTGCTCGAGAACGCGTTCCGGAACTTCTCGTGTCTTACCAAAGACGACATCTTCACATTCGCCTACAACGACAATGTCTACAGCATAGCGGTCCTCGAGACTAAGCCGGAGCATGCGAGCAAGGCCATCTGCACGCTCGAAACCGATCTGTCCGTCGACTTCGCCCCGCCAGTGGGCTACCAGGAACCCCAGAAGACGAGCGGTACAAGCACACCACGAAGTGGCAAAGGCGTCATGGCAGGCAAAGGTGGAACTCTGCACTCTCAAGGTTCCATGGCACAAGCAATCAACTACGCTTCGATTGCGCCATCATCAAGTGCTGCGGCCGCTGGTGCAAAGGCGACCTCTTCCCACTTCTTGACCCAAGGCCACAAACTCGCGAAGAAGGGCAGCAAGGCTCCGACACCGCAGGCTTCTACGCCAATCGCTGGACAGTCTACAAACCCCCTGTCCACAGTGCGACGCACAAATGGCCCGCAGCCCTTGAGGTTGCCACCAGGCAAGCTATTCTTCGGCTACGAGATCAAGCCGCTCAAGGGCAAAGAGGAAGAGGGCGAGCAGAAAGACTCGAAGCACTTCGATGGAGCTGGACAGACGCTGCGGAAGAAGAAGGGTGATAAATAGATGGGACGAGGTTGGTGAGGGACAGGGTATTTACATTTGCATGAAGCATTTTACGGCGCAGGGATATGGCCTTGACAACCGTATGGCGCTTGGCGTTACAAAGATACCTCATGGATTAGGCATGATAAGATGCAAACAGTCGAATAGACGACTTCAAGTGCACACACTGTGCTTGAACTTGATATCATTTGCTGACATCGTGCAATAGCTTCATTCTGAAAACCGCTCAAAGAAATTATGGGTCATCGATGTAGATGCATATCATATTGCTATGCATACTAGCCCATGTCATAGGGCTGTCTGCTCCCCAGTCACGGCATATCTTCACCGCAGACGACTACATCCCATGACTAATCCAGAACCCTAAGCTCTGTCCGCTCCGCACCCTAAATCATCCTCGCTATTCAACCTAGTTGCTCCTCACTTTCATGTTCCCTCCCAAATTCCCCATTGAAGTCACATCGAATCCTCTCAAGCCACGACCTCCTCCTCATCCCCCTCATCCGCCACAACCTCCTTCTTGACATCCACGCCCTCGCCCTCGTCCTCCTCACTCGTCTCCTCGACCTTCTCCTCAACACCCTTCTTGGCCCCCTTTTTGCTAGGCGTACGCGGCTTCTTGGTCGGCGTAGGCGTCTCGCCATCTGCGCCGCCGGCCTTGCGCTTTGCACCGCCTTCGGGCAGGTCCCAGCCGAGGTCTTTGTACATGTCGCGCTGCTGGACGCGGAAGCGACTGACTTTGATCTTGACGCCGTTGAGGTTGGTGCCTAGAGTAGATGGTGAGTAAGTTGTGGGTAGAGGGGAGGGACAGGTAGGAAGGAGGACAGGGGGTGTGGGAGATGGACACGAACCTGGGAAAGCGGTGACGAGGCGCTCGTAGTCTTCGCCTGTGAGATAGCGGCCTTGGATGAGGATGAGGAGCTGCGGGAGGTGGGTTGGATTGGTGGGGAGGGTGGGGAGGAAGCTGCGAGGACGAACCTTTTTCTCGTTCTCGAGAGTCCAGCGGAAGGCCTGGGAGAGTGCGTGTTAGTCGTGCTGGGTTGGAGGGATAGAGGTGGACACGAGGGGGACATACGCCGTTGCCATCGTCAGCAGTAGCGGCCGCAGCCTTGGTGGAGTTCTTCTTGGGCGGCATTGTGATGGGTGCGCTTGTGGTGCTGATGCTGTTGTATGAAATGGAGTTGTAGATCGATCTGGATTTGATACGAGTTATGTAGAGAAGATGGCGGTAGAGGAAAGACAGATTGAGAGACGTGGACGATACATATACGTGTATCTGGATAGAGAGCGATGATGGTGAGAGTGAGTGGATGCAAGTGAGGGTGAAGCCTAATTTTATTTAGGGCAGCTTTGCGACACACTCACTTTCACATTAAGAATGTTCTAGGGTGATTAAGATGCGGTGAGTCAGTATTAGCTTCCGTCATATCTATTAGATATTGGCGAGCATAACGTAAGTGATTTGATCATGGGCGCTTTATTTGATAGTGTGAAGACCTGTAAGCTGCTGCACGCTCGGGCGAGGGTGCTTGACGCACAATACCGCTTGTATCCAACACAAGACCACAAGTCTGTATGGGAGCACGGACTACATGAATTTGTGCATAGTCTCATCAAGCTTTCGAGGTAGTAGCGCATATCAATATTGATATTGCCATCTACAGAGAAAAGTGATGCTGAGCATGTTTTGTCCACGTGATATTCGGCAACGACTCAGTAGTTGACTGAATATCTGACTCAACGAACGACCTTCTTACAGCTAATGGAAGAGCTGATTAGTCTATTGATCAGCGGTTGTAAATTCCGAATCTTGTTGCCCTTCCCTATCCAAGTTTCGAAGTTTAACGTGACAACGATGCGTCTTTCGGAAGGGATCACGGTGCGCCGCAATGCACCATGTCTTGTTGAGTACCTTGAACACCAACGCCGCCATTTATGCCGTCCTTTGGAAATCTTGAGAACGATGTACAGCAAGTGGAAATGTCGCCTTGTATACCATCCGCTTATCTCAGAACTTTGGAGTCTCGGTAAGCTTAGGATGGTCAGGGGTGTCGAGCTTGTGTAATCGGTCGAGGAGGTCGTCGTAGAAGCCATTAGGTTAGATATGTTTGGTGGAATTACAATAAGGTATGTCATCGCCCGGGTGCTCGTCACAAGTGAGTGAATCAGAAGGTTTGGAGTTGGCATCGTAATGCTTTAAAGTAATTCTAGGTCGGCTTTGCAAATATGGGACGTGAGGTAGTGATCGACACTACACATCGTTGAATACCTAGATCTTGGTAGGATTAGAAGTTTCAACTTCTATGAGCCACATTCAGAGACCGGCGGTCCATCTCAACTCTCATTAGCAAAGCATGTTTACCAATCAAGAAGGTACATCCCAAATGAAATCTTCACAGATAGCTCTGCTATACCTCAATCGTATATCAAACAGATCTTTGATCGTGATTATTGTAGTCATAGAGTTTCCGGTGGTGCGGGTGTGGTGCATGACCAAGATTCAGAATCTTCATATGACCACTCCGCAATGAGATTGACGATTGCTTCACAGGATGGGTGAAAAATCGGCATGTCAGATTTGGAGTTATTGTTAGTGTGGGTTGAAGATCAGAAGCTGAGGTTTGAATCGGAGGTGGGATATGCAGGGATGTTAGGTCAGCGCACGGGCTCGGGAAACTAAACGGCCCGCAAGGTGAACGCATCGTCACAAGCAGTGCTCTATGCGCCGTTTTGACAGCACACCAAGCACCCATCATTCAGCGCCCGAATCTGCATCGTTGGAGTCGCACGGGGCATTGGAACCGCCAGCCCCAGCATCGCGCTTCCTTGAGTCATCCGTTGCCAGGCAGAACCCAAGGCTTGCTGAACCGCTCAATACTCGACCGACAACATTTCACTCGTCCGCCAACTCCGCCTTACCGCCCTTCCACGTTCCACGGTCTATCACCCACTTCTAGGATTGCCCTTTCTCGCGCGAAGGTCATTCTTCTGACTTACTTGTGCGAATCGTTTGTGTTGAAATCACCACTCTTTGTACAACGAACAAGCGATACGGTTTTACCGAACTTATACCAGCAAGACAACAAGCTGGAGGAATACCTATATAATTCCTCCAGGTTCATACGTTGCAAAAGCGCCTCTCAGGTTGTGCGCCGGATCAATAGGTGCCGGACAGCGGACTAGAGCCCACGATTGAGTAACCCAAGACAAGGCTGTCACCGCTCCAAGACACGGACGAGCTTGCCTTCCGGCTTTGCGCAGCGCCCGGCTACGTGCATTGAGAAAAGCACCCTCTCCATCTTGAGGCAGTATCTTCAAGCAAACAGATCACGCGCGCATGGCATCCCGGAAGCGGCGCGCTCCGGGCGCCTCACCCCAGGCACCGCTACAAACCTATCCGCAAGAGGCGACCCTTCCAACCGATCAGTACATGAACTGGAACGACTCGACGCTCGGCGCGGATCTGAACGCGTTCAATGATCCCACACTGTACGATTATGGCAACACAGGAATGGGCAATCACAATCGTGTGGTGTCATTGGAAGGGCTGAATGACGGCACGGAAATGAATTCTGGCCAGCTCGTCAGACGGAACCAGAACCAACAATTGGCATCACGGCGGGGTCAGTGGGACGGCTTTCCTAGTCCAACTCAGCAGCAGTGGGAGACGGTGGACGATGATGAGGAGCTGGAGCAAAAGGCTGCAATTGCTAAGAAGGACGCACAATCCAAAAGAAAGCAGATACCCCCTTTTGTCCAGAAGCTAAGCAGGTAGGCAAACTTTGAAGTCGTCATAACACGGCAGCACTAACATGGCGCAGCTTCCTCGACAACAACAAGAACGAAAACCTCATTCGGTGGTCCGACGACGGCAACTCTTTCATCGTGATCGACGAAGACGAGTTCGCCCGCACGCTGATCCCAGAGCTGTTCAAACACAACAACTACGCCTCCTTCGTACGACAGCTGAACATGTACGGTTTCCACAAGAAAGTCGGCCTCTCCGACAATAGCATGAAGGCGAGCGAGACCAAGGCAAAAGCACCAAGCGAGTACTTCAACAAGTACTTCAAGCGTGGCAGACCCGAGCTCCTGTGGCTTATTCAGAAGCCGAAGAACCCAACGGTCGGCCCAAAGCGGAAACGTGACGAGGACGGGAAAGGCGACAGCGATGAGGAGCGCAAGTACGTGCAAGATACGGGAGGCGGTGGCTATGTCGAAGAACTTGCGGTGCGAGGGAACGATCAAATGGCCATGATTCCGCGATCCGAATACAACAGTCTGCGAGTGGAGGTCCGACAATTACAGGAGCAGCAGAAACTCATCTCCAGCGTCTTGAGCACTATCAAGCGGCAGAACGAAGAACTCTATTCCCGGGCGACATCATTCCAGGCACTTCATGACCGCCACGAAAACTCTATCAACGCGATACTAACCTTCCTAGCCACCTTCTACAACCGGAGCCTGGAGGGCAATGCCACTGGTCTCAATCTGGCTGATATGTTCCCCGCGGCACGTCAACAACCCCATGGTAACGTCGTGGACGTCGAAGAATTCCCAACGAACGATATGAGCATGAACAAGTCACCGCATATACAGCGGACTAAACGACCCCTGGCTCTTCTTCCTGCTCCGCCTGTTGGTCAGCCAGATCTGCTATCCCCCTCTGGCGGTCGCGCTACGACAATGAGCCCCGCGGCGAGGCCAGGTCCCAGCCCTCTATCGAGGACAGGCAGCAGACAGCAATCGATATTCAAGTCTGCAACGCCACAGAATCGCCAACCCTCCGCCGACAACCCACTACCAGAAAGAGACGCGACGCAGTCTGTTCCCCTTAAGGTCGAATCGCCTGCGAACCAACCCTCTTTATTGGAGAACGACGCAATCATGTCTGCAATCCAAAATGCCAATGCCAATGCGGGCACAACTAGTCAAGCGCCACACTTTGAATTTCCTGCAGCTCTCTCGGGTTACCAAACCGAAGGCGGAAATGTACCGCTTACGAGTCAACAACGAAGCGATGTCCTGTCCATGATGGCAAATAACACTGCCGCCTCGACTACAAATAATGCGCTGACGAACCCCAATCCTCCGGAAATGCAACGCCTCATGAACGATCTCACTCAATATCAAGCCACGCAGAAACAGCTCGAGATGCTTCAGCAGATGTCAGACGAGCAGAACTCGCGCGTGCAGAGCCTGCAAGAACGCCTTCAACCTCTTAGTCCGAGTGGACAGATTCCAGGACTATCGGACAGCGAGTACTTTGGCAACGCTGGCGGCCTTGGTGAACCAGGACAGTACGACCTAGATCTTGACTCTTTCGTTCAAGATCAAGACTACTTCCCGAACGAGACCAACGTCAACAACAACGGTATGACGAACAACATGCCTAGTCTTCCGGACTTCAACTTTGACAACGCCACGCCTGATTTGAGTGGTGGCAACGCATTCGACGGCACAGGCGCTGATGCTTTCAATTTCAACGCAGGCGACACAAATCATCTAAACATCGATGGCGACGCAGGGCTTAACGATAACCGCATCGAGAGCGTCAGTTCCAACGCTACAAGTCCAGCGGCGACCGTGGAGGAGGTGGAGGATGAGAGTAGGAAACGAAGTCCCAAGAGGCGAAAGAAGTAGGATCTATCTCGCCCGTGCGAATGTTATATTGGTGGGAAGACAGGACAGCGCATAGCATGGATTTGGCGTTGGACTCATGACCTTACGAAAAAGCGAGTTTTGTTTCGTGTTTCTTTACATAATTTGGACATCGACAGTTGATGTCTGCCAAAATATTAGATACCCAGCTTTTTTTCGATTGACGCAGTTCCCTGTCTATTGTCGATCGTGAGTGACCATTCCGGCAGGTCGTTCCACAATCTCTTGGTTTTGGACTGAACGGTGTGGAGACGATGACAATGGGGTTGTGACTAACCAATGAGGAATGTTCGCTAGTAATTTTACGCGTCGTCCCATGCGAAAGGTCACCTAGGAGTGCTAGGATAAAGTCCCTGGGCAGCATTTATCAACCGGTGCAAACACCACGATGAACCTGAGAATCTTCGACATCAGAACATGAGACCCTACGAACCGCGCGTGCGGTCCACGTCGACACAGCCTACATGGACACGCCTTATCACAAGTTCGCTCCGAGTAGATTGCATCAAATCTTACAGATCTTCATCGGTCCTACCCCAAATAAGCTCCGGTAGGATCACCACCCCTGCTGGGGCTGTGTACATTTAGGCCCCCAACTGACGACGCGAGGTCAAGCAAGCCATCCCGTCACTCGTCAGGCACACCCGTGCGGGACGGCAATATACCAGCGCCCCAGGCACCGAGTTCTCTTTGCATTCTCGTCTCGTATCCTTTCCGCCAGACGCACCTGAGACCCGAGTTCTCAGGCACAGCAGTGAAGGATTCTGGCTGCATCTCGTGGTCATGAGACATATATAGGCACACATACAGCATGCCGGTAGAGCCAGACTACGCGTCTGTGTTGACAAGTCCGACGCAGGAGACGTTGCCGCCTTATTCGCCGGGATGGAGGCAGGATGGCGATGTTGATGAGAAAGAGGAGGAAGAATTAGCTCCCAAGAGTCGGAGTCCTTGGAAATGGTGGCATCAATGGGCTGTGGCGTACGGCGATGCGCCTCACGTGTTCAACGTCGCGTTTGACAAATTCTGGAACTCGAATTCGAAGAAACTCGCCTTGAAAGAGCAGGCTATTGCGCTCCTCCTTCTCACCGTGTTCGGTGTCATCCCGCTGGCTCTTCTGGGACATTTTTCACGGCGTGGCTCGAATTATTATTATGGCGCGGCCCCTTTTGCGAGCATCTTTGAGGACAAGATCATGGGTTGTGGAACGAGTTTTGGGACGCCAAAAAACGCGACGGTCAAGGGCGTCGAGAAGCTGTTTGTGCTGGACCAGACTTATGGGCGATTCACTTTCGCACAAGTCAAGACTCTCGATGTCTTCTGGGATATCGCCATCGGTCGTGGGGTGCAAATGATTGCGTGGTGGGTAGGATACATTGTATTCTCCGACGCGCTGCTGCGTGCCATTGAGCGACATCCTGCATCGTTCCGGATCTTCCAGAGGATCGCGTTGGAAGGGCCAAGTGTCTTGTCCTTGATCACGCTGGTAAAAGAGCTGTGGCGTGCCAGGAGCATGCGAACAAGAGCATTATTTTTCTACATCTGGCTGGCGACATTATACATAATTAGTATCCCAATGTTTCTTAGCGCCATGACAGGATACGACACCACAAGTACGCCATGGGTCAGCTTAGATGACGACAACAACATTGTGCCAGCATCGACAATGAAGTCAGCGTGGATCGTCAGCGGGACTTGGAACGAGACCTTTGGCCAGGACGAGGTCTGTCTGGACATCGGCGACTACTTCAAAATAGGCCAGGAGACTACCATTCGCGAGAGATACTGTACGTTCAAGTGCGTCATTCCTTGATATCTACAACCTAACATGATCCAGGTGACTGCCAACTGAGGAACGGAACGATTGTTAATGCCTCACGATACAGCTCGGCGATGCCTTACTACACTTACTATTCATCATTGCGATCTGAATGTACAGTTTCCGTCTCCTCCCCACGCCCTATGCCATCCGCTTACATATGCAGGTCGCTTCGATTTTCCAGGAAGTAACAAAACTTTCAAAGACAATTCTTATGGCTACTACGCGGACCCAGAAGTGGAGAGAAAATGCATGTCGTCAAACTTCCGACTTCATCAGACGTATATCTAACAATTCTACAGGCAACAGTACCTTCGATGTCACCATCAACGGCAAAAAATACGACGCGGCAAATCTCAACGGCACGAGTGGCTACTGCTACGACGGCAACGGCTACTCTTACTCGTACCTCTACGATCGCTCGCGCTGTTTACCCGATACCACTGACCCGACATATCAATGGGGATTCTCAAGTATGTTATCCGGGCTTTTCATTATTTTCAATTTCACCTGGGTCATATCCATGTACATCGTCTGGCAAGATGCGCAAATAAATTCGACCTTGATAGGAACAGGATATCAGATGACGCCTTTGAGAGCGGCGTTCGCCATGGCGAAGGCGGCGAAGCGTAAAACAGGGCTGGGCGAGAAGCAGCTTGTGAGGGCGAACACGAAGGAGCTGGAGCAGGAGCTGTATGGATCAAAAGGGATGAAGGCGACGGAGGTGGAATTTGGTATCTTTGAGGAGGATGAGGAGCATGGGGAGGTAGAGATTAGGAGGAGGATTTCGAGGCCGAGAGATGAAGATGAGGTTGAGGAGAGGGAGAAGGATAAAGAGAAGAGAAGGAGCGTGGAGGTGGAGGTAGAGAGAAGGAGGTCGGGAGAGATGTCGGATGTTCCGCTTAATCCATGATAAGACGAATCTCAAGACTTTTCACGCATGAGGAAGCTATCACACATAGTTCCCTTCCTACTTGATATGTTGTGGTACTACTGGAATGGATATGAGAAATCAGACGATACTATCATGGTACCAAACTTCCCTCAAATACGCCTGAGCTCCAGCAAGACAATTTACGAAGATTACATTCGTGATTATACACTGTTATGTAGCGTGTATACTCCTCTACAGAGTGTTGAAATATGTCGGCGTGGCGTCTCTAAATTCCAGCTCCTACATATATGGTATTATGACAAATGATCCTCTGGGAAACCAGTCGAGCTGACCAGACATCTACATCCCACATCAACGATCAGTGACCAAGTCCCAAAGAGACGATACCTCACTCCCCCTTCCGCACATACTCCACCGGCCCCGCGTATCTATGCCTGCCAACAAGCACAAAGAACATCATCGAGAAAATGACAATCGTCCCAAAAACGAGTATATTCCAATTCATGCTCGCCACTCCCGGATGCATACTCTGCGGGAAGAACGTCATGATGAACGCCAGCACCAAGAACGCTACCGAGAAGATATTCAGAGGCAGTCCAAGTCTGCCGAGCGAGAATCGACGCGGTAATAAGGGCTCGTTACGAAGGCGTTTTAGCGTGACGCACGAGATGGAGACGATGTAGGAGGAGAGCAGGGCGCCGGTGCCGAGAGAGGTGATGATGTTGAAGGCGACGGAGGAGCCGATGTTGATTAGGGAGAGGAGGATTGCTATGGAGTAAGAGACCTGGGGATGTAAGGGTTTGGTGCAGGGGATGGTAGTATATGAGGGGAGAGGAAGTACCATGATGGAATTCAGGGGGAGGTCCCAGCCAGGTCGCACCTAATGTGTATGTCAGTATCATTCAAATGTTACGTGGAGGTCAAGAGGATTGGTTGAACGTACATATGCAAGCCACTCTGAAAACGGCAAACCTTTATCTCTCGCGAATGCCCAGATCTGTCTCGAGCTCGTGGCAATGCTGCCCACGCATCCGAATGTTGACATGATGATCAAGGTGGAGGTCATGCCGCTCGTGGCTGCCTTGCTTCCTGTCACATTGTAGAAGACTTGTATGAATGGCTGTCCGGTGGGCGTGGCAAGGACTTCTTCGACGTTGCCTACCATCATGCAGAATGTGCATAGCATGACAAAGCCCATGGCCCCGTTGACAAGTGCCGTCGCGACCATAGCACGTGGAAGAGACTTTGACGCATCCTGGAGTTCCTCAGATAGGTGGGTGGCAGAGTCGGGTCCGATGAGAGAAAAGATTGGTGTGAGCATGCCCACGAGACATGAGAGACCTATATTGCCCCCTATCGTACTCGCTCGTCAGTGGTCTATCACATACGATGCTCGTTTGGGAAGTGGTAGATACTTACATCCTCCACCATCCTCAAACCCCAGGAATACCTCCCTCACATCCCCTCTCTTCTCCACCCCACATACCCAAAGCGTGACCAGAATTCCCACAAACCCTCCTAAATGCAATGCCAGAACTAGCACGCCCTCTACCAGCGGCAACTTGCTCGCGAAAAATGTATTGAAAAGCTGACAAAACGTCATCAATCCAATAACCAGCAGCGTTAGGTGCCATCTCTCAGGTACATAATCAGGATTGTTGAGTATAACGAGTCCTGAGATCTGCTGAGATGCGAGAAATGCGATGGATGTGTTGCCAACCTGCCAGCCGAGACAGCAGAGCCAGCCGACGGTGTAGGAGAGGGGTTTTTGTAGGGAGGTAGGGGAGAATTCGGATACCCAGTGGTATTGGCCGCCGGTTGTCGGGGCCCTGAGAAAACATAAGCGGGAGCGAGTGGGATACAACGGAGATAGGATAAGTGTTCACATTGATGCCATCTCAGCCATAGAGAGGATGGCGGCGAAGAAGCCAGTGTAGGTACCGATGTAGACCCAGATAAGGCCTGCTGTTCCGCCGTTGATGAGGCCGAAGATGTTTGCTGTCTGAATTATGATATCGCGATGTTAAATCTTTTCTTGGATCAAATCGAGATGCCATGGCGGGGTTAGGAGAGAGTGTAGATATACCAGCATTGCTTCCCACGTCGCCATCAAGACCATGGTGAAACCGAAAATGGTAAAGAAGCGAAAGTTGCGACGCAATTGAGGCGTCTTGCCCATGCGATGCATGTCTTCTTGATCTTTGGACGTCCCGAGCTTGATCGCAATCGTCTCGCCATGGTCAGGCTGCGACAAATATTCAGTGCGGGCGGGTTGGATGGACTTTATCTCTGCCATTGTTGGTTAGGGAAAAGTAGCTACGTGATTCCTCAAGGCCACACTGAAGTGAAGGAGGTCATATCGTCTTTCAGGTGAGGTGCGATAGTGGTAGTACCGCATGTGCGTCATGCATCATGGTCCTGAAGATATACATGCGGTGTTTAAGCTTTTTTGCCGGACGAATGAGATCGAGGATCCGATATGAAGTCAAGCACCCCTTGCATCCAACACCGATGTATCGGCTTATCATCTAGAGATGCTTTCCGAAGACCCTCATTTTTGGTGATGTATCGCCCTCTCACCCGTAGTCTACAGCCTGAGACGCAATGCCCATCTGATATCGTTATACAATACTCTGCAGTACCTCATACTTATATTTGTAGGGGTTCCACGTGTTAAGCTTTCTAAGGCCCCTGACTAAGGCTTGAACCACACGTCGTATAGCATGCGGTCATCACCAGAAAAGAAGCTTCTTCGTAGTCTTAGGTATCCATGGGGTAATAAGGGCCCGTAATGACCACAGGCCGTCGACAACTCGTGCGTAGTAGACCAGATGACTTGGTCTCACCCGAAAGATGTGTCAACGCCATCAAAGAGCTTCTTGGAACTCAGACATCACAGTGATAAGGATATAGGAAGGTTCGAATTCACGTGAGGGGTCAGGCGGGTTCAAATGAAAAAATTGAATCATTTCTTGAGGCCGCGTCCATGTAGGGTGGGGTCGATAGAGAATTAGGAAGCCTTGTTACTCGGATCCACAGCCTGCATAGACTTATCAGTACTGCGCGCGTTCGCGATGGAGAGACCTACCACAGTATCCACGTTGGTATCTAATTGCTTCGCAAACTCATCATGTACCTGCTGTGCACCGTGCTTCCACTTGGCCTCCCACTGGTTGCTGGTTATGTCTGCATCGGTGCCGTTACATTCAGGATCTCCAGCGCTATAAGTGTTTGTGGTTCCATTTGTTCTGAGAACAACTTTTGGCTTCTTCGTAACGTCCGAGTTCCCATTCGCGCCGTCCAAGGTCCAATTGTTCCCATAGTTGGTAATGCGCTTGACCGGCGCTTGAGCAATATTGAATCGTTGCAACATGAGATAAATAAAGAGACCCCAGAGGAAGAAGCATGTCGCCGCGAAGCTGACTGTGAAGAGAGTAGGAACAAGGAAGAAGAGAGCAAAGCCAACAGCAAAGGCAGTATAGATGAGAGCAGTGGTAATGGCGATGAGTAAACACGTGGCTAAGGAAATGAGTAGAGTCGACAGGGCGAAGCCAAGGAACAGGAGTATTGGGAACCCGAGAACCACTGCTTGAACTGCGAGAAACATCTGTTGACATGTCAGTGGCAGGCAATGTTTGGGCTGTCGCGTGACCTACAGCAAGCTTAGGGTTACGATGTGAGAATGCACGAAGCTCATTCATCTTCTGTTCGCGTTGCTGAGGCGGAAGAATGTTGTTCGTAGTCTTCTGAAGCTGCTTGTTCACACTGCCTGCGGTACGCTGAAGTTGGTTGTTGATGTTGCCAGCCGCCTCTTTGGCGTGAGACATTAATGTTGGCATATTGGGAGAAGACTGATCAGTGGAGGACGAAAAGACAGGAGCAGGTTTTCAAGGAAGGCACAGGTAATATTGACTACGAGACAGAGGGGCCGCCGTTTCCGGCATGGCACATTTGCGTGGTTGTGGTACTTGGTGGAGCGGACGCGGTCTCGGTCGCGTAGACGTCAGCCTTGGTCATACCCCTGTCGACGGGTCACGCTAAGCGAGACCTGACCGCCCAATTCTGCCAATTCGAGATTCTGAAAAAGTTCGCTCGCGACAACATCAACCGCGCGATTCGACCCAAACAACACAACAGAATGTCGTCGGAAAAGAAGAGAAAGAGACGCGAGGAGAACGGCGAGCGGCCAAAGAAGAAGGTCGCCATGGCGCCCAAGGGCAATGTTCAAGTCCAGCTACTCGAGAATAAGGAAACTCTGGGTCCGCTCTTAGGTACGCGCATGCGACAGTCGCATGGTAGTGAACGTGTGTAGGCGAGCTCGGCTGACTTCATCTAGCCATGACACCAGGCCTTCAATGTCCCTCGAGAATCTCCTTCAACCCATACAGACGCACCAAGATCCTACCGGAGGGCGCAACCGACTACCTGCTCCTCCAGTCCTCAGAACACCCTCGCCTCGACTACACAGCACAAGAAGAGGTTGACGGGAGCTCAGAGAGCCAGCTCAAAGACTACGTCGGCGTGTTCGATCCTGCCACAAACAAGCTCCAGTTGATGCCTGTCAAGCGAGTCACAGTACGAAGCACGCTACGACGCGAGACGGAAGAGATGCGCGAAGAGCAGGAGAGGCTGGAAGCGAAACAGCAGACTATGATGGCGAAGCGCAATGCCCTAGCTACCGAGTTCGGATCTAAGAAGTCCAGGAAGGCGCTTGAAGATATGACCATGAACGCCATTAGCAGCGGCAACCCCAACGACCCGTCGAGAAACGAAGCTGTTGCCGAGAACATTCTACAGAATATGGAAGCTGCGACTGGCGCAATGCCAACCAAGGACGAGCTCGCCGCCGCTGTAGACAGCTCCAAGCCACGACCGACGCCCAACTTGGCAGCCGAATACCCCGGCGATGTCTACCCCATAGAGACCATTGTCGGTACCGAACTCATGACCATGATCGACGTCAAGGACTGGGTCGATGCCTCTGTTGCTGGTCAAGGTGTCAGCGTCAGCAGCAAGTTCGTCGCTAGGCGTATAGTGGCGCTCTCGCGCAACAAGCAGATCCAGAAACTCAAGGTCCTACGCTTCATACTGCTTTGCATCAATTTCAGTGCGGCCCTCTCTGGTGGTCGCGGAGGTGCGAAGAAGATTCCGCCGAAAGGAAAACTGGAGGCCATCATGGGCGACGACATTCCTGCCGGCTGTGTCATGGCCATCCGGAGGAAGTTCGCAAGTGAAGGGTCGTTCGAGATGCCAAGATGGAATATCGACAGGCTCTACACGCACATTGCCGCAGCGGCACTCATTGTCGACGATAACGAAGTCGATGTTAACGATCTACGAGACGACTTGAAGATTGGAAACAAAGAGTAAGCCCTTGATTCGCCTGCAGTGAATGAAAGGATAGTCACTAACAGCTTTTTAGGATACAAGCATACTTCGCCGAACTAGGATGTAGGGTCGCCGCACCATTAGCCGCCGATATGATCAAGCACAAGCTGTCCAAAGCGGACGCTACCAATCACTATATCGCGAAGCTGAGGTTACCGCTCAAGTTCCCCAGGATCGGTGGACCTAAAAGGGCTAAGAAATAAGGGACAGATCAGGCAGCAAGAATTGACACTACCTCTTTGCGAAGAGCCACTATTTTGCGGCATTGCTGCTTCCATTGCATCATTGACCAAATTGTGGAGTTCCATTGACGATTTTTGGAGTAGCAAAACTGCATCCATAACCCAAAAGCGATCAGCAATGACACCTGCAACCGCAGACACCACCACAAGTCCGGTCCCACGCCAGATCGATATTCCATGTCCAGATCTCAGATGCACGGAAGCTACTGCTAGATGCATGATCGACTTCTCGCACTACCACAGCCTCCCAAATCATCCACTTCATCATGACATCACTACGCACTCGCATCATCGTCGAGTTGTGACGCACTCCACACGCATTAACAGCTGAATGTGTACATATAAACTGTAGTTCTAGCATATCAGGAGGGCTTCAAACAATACCATCTGAGTAACTACACATACATGCCTAAATCAACAGGTCCCCTCTCTGAACAACTCGGCTTCACATCCACGCAAGCTCCCAAGAACCCAGACGCACATCCAAACACAAACATGACAGACAACACCACCAGCGCGGCGGATAAGTTGGGCGCGAATAAGGCGACGAATGCGATTCCTCAGGAAGTGCGTTGTCTACTCTTATATTCAATATCCTGTCTCCACGCCACCCATTAACGCTACCTCCACCGAACTCCAACATCTCAACACATAACATGTATGTATTTTGCTAACGCAATCCAATAGAACCCCTCAATCCTCTCTTCAGCAGGCGCAATTGGTAAGAATTTTAATCCCGACGGTGCAATCGGCCAGATTGGTGAGAAGGTTGGTGGACCGTTCAGCAAGGATGGAGTGATTGGAAGTCAGTTTGATGCGAGCAAAGACGGGATTGCGGGACATGTAGAGCGGGCGGTGGATGGGCCTTCGAATCCTGCGGGCAGTGCGAAGAAGGCATAAATAATGTATGAGCTTGGATAGCATAGCCAAGAGGCGTGCTGATGAAATGATACGTCAAATCACTGTATGGACATGCTTGACGTGATGTTTGCATCGATTTGTTGAAGTGTGATTCACTGCCTCGGACACACTGAAGACGTTTCTGATCAAATGTGCATTTTTTCGGTGATGCTTTTACGCATGTATACGACCAGCTGCCCAACCCGCAACAATGTCCTTCATCAACCTACTCGCCCCCAAGACGTCGACCAGGACCAACACCGCCCCAGTTGCTGCTAGTTCCGGTACTTCTACCAGACGTTGCAGCATGGGGCGCACCGGCACCAGCTCCAGTCGCCCTGCCCGATCCCTGCACAGCATATCCGTATCCCCTGTTCTGCACGCTACCCACGCCTGCACCAAATGCTCGCTTCACGACGTTGGGAGTGAAGATGTAGTTCTTGCCCCCGCCAAAAGTCGGCCAAATCCTTGTCAGGAAGTCGTACAGATGTGCGGCAATGAGTCCAGTGAGCTGGGAGGCTGCCTGTTCGGGACCGTCGATGATGAAGGTCATAAAGAGCAGGGCGAATGGGAGGTATTTGGCGTCGAAGTTGAGGATGAAGAAGCTGACTTGACGCGTCGGGCTATCTTGAGCGAAAGTGTACGCGTACGACATGGTGAGCGCGGGGAGGAAAGTGTAGCTGTTGAGGAAGCCACCAGCGAGTGCCTTTGTGCTCTTGTCAGCAATGATACTTCAAGATGTGAAACTAAGAAGTGATAATTGAAGGTATGTAGGGAGCCATAACCGCCCAGTGGAATTTAGAGTCCACCAGAACTATATCATGGCTATCCCACCACGCTCACAACACCACGCAAGCCCCTTTGGATTTGTGAATGATGGAACTGCGTGATGCGCAAGGGTACTCTTCCTCGATTCCAGGAACCGCTTCAGCTAGAATTTGTAGGCTGGGCGGGCAGATATTTCGAGGTGGTTGGAAGACGATGAGTTGCAGACGTGTAGTCGATGCAACATGAGGGGACGCGGCGCGAGACAGTAGGGAGGTTACTTACAACTATTACCGATGCACAGAACGCCGTGTATACGAAGAAATCGCCGGGCTGCGAGAAGCGCGACGATTCGCGCTCAAGCCCGCTGCCATACTGATAGCAGAAGTACGGGTCGAGTAGGATCGCGAACTTGGGCTTCGTGATCAGGAAAGCTGTGAATGGGCGCCAGATCTGCGGAAAGATCTTGGTGGTGAAGACATAGGGCTTGAAGAAGACATATTGGTTCAAGCTGATAATGCCTCCATAGCCTGCGGCCGATACGGCGACTGCAAGAGCAGTGATGGTCCTGAGGGAAAGGTGTTAACGAGAGTCCCGGATGCAATGTGCGCTCGCGCTTACCTGGAGACCGGCGGAAGTGTCCAAAAGACATCCATTGTGAGATTGAAGCTATGAAGGAGCGTATACAAGTGTTTGGCAGCTTATGTTTGGCGAGGACCAGCAAGTGCTGCCTGGAGAGGAAGGAATTGGGGAAATGTGGCTTTTGAGAGGTAAGCGGCACGGTGGTCGCCGCTAGCCAGACTTAGGCAGCCCTCACGTCATTGGTGATGCCGGCAATTACTGTATCAGGTGTGAAGAGGAGCATTAGAATGTGGCTTTCAATGAAAATGTAGAGAAATGCTGTAATGTACATATAGCAACATTCTTGCTGCATCCTTCATCAATTGCACATCACGCATCTGGCCCCTTCCTGTGCACATTGCTTTCCGCCCCAACTCCCGGGGTACCTCGCTCCTCATAATCCTCCTCATATTTGCGCCAGATCTCTGTGTCTCTCATTATCCTTTTCTGATATCTGATGTGGTGTTGGTACGCCCACAATCGTCTTTCCGCTTCGAGATAACCACCCAAAATCATGCCAGACATTTGAATGTACCTACGATAGAAGTCAGTCAAGTACGAAAGAAAGAGACATTCAATGTCAGATATACGTTTTGAATTGCACTGTGAGACCCCGGTACAAAGGTGATAGAGTATATGCCACACCTCCTGCTACTGCGAAGAAAGCGCCCCACTAAAAGCTATGTCAGCGATGTTATACTCTAAATCTGAATTGTGAAGTCTTGTTATCGGGGAACGATGTTGATAGTGACGCCTCAAGTTAAACCATCATGCATCACCTGATGAACCATGTCTCGAGTAGAGTTCGAAATTGTATGCTCATAGAGTCTATAGGCAAAAAACGGGCAATCTGCATACCTTTGTGCCTCCCCAAGCAGCGCCTGGATACGATCAGCAAAAGTCAACAATATCTTCAGAAAGCCCACCTTTCGCAGCTTCCCATGCGGCCTCGTTCGCGTTCACGTCCTTCTCAAGACTTCCATGTTGTCGTACCATCATACAACTGTGTCTGTCTTCTGTCTCTCGTCCGACGTGTCTCGATTTGCGAGGTTGTGGAAATCGATGGCGTGATGTCAAAGGTGCAGCGTAGATGATGAAGCACAGACGATAATGGTAATAAGCGGTTAGTGCTTTCCCTAGTCCGATATGATAACATGCATCTGGTCCTAGGAAAGACCAGCCAAGCACTCTTTATATGCACGACAATCATGCTGAACAGCGACTAGAAAAACATTATCTGAAGCCGCATCAGGACGAAATATTCTGATTGCGCTGTGCTGCGATGCTGCATGAACACGAACAATGTCGTGTATGGCGCCTTCGAAAGCTATTATTGGCTGAACGCGAGACACAGGAGTTGTGGGGGCCTGAGACGCGCCCTCTCGAGAAAAGAAACGTCTACAATGTCAACCTTACATCCTCCCGCTGCAGAAGCAGTCCCAGAACAAACGAAGATCACGCGCTATCGTGAATAATGGAGGTAAAATACTGGTCAACGACTTGGCATGAGATGTCACTGACAAAGACAGCCGGTCTCCGCCGTGTTTGGGATCGTACGTGCTGGTTCCGCATCCTCCACACATGCCAAGTGCCAATCGAATCAAGATGACAGCTAACATCGAGATCATAGATGGCTGCACTGCCGCAGTGCATCCAATCGGCGAAAGAGCTGTATGATCTCAAATCGCGATACAAGGATGCATCGGTCCTGATTAGCGCCATCTACTCCGAGAGTATGGTGATAGCGGCGTCTCTTAGCCAAGTGCAAAACTTACTACAACACGATGGGCTACAGAGCAAGCCTCAATTGCTCGAGACACTCGACCGCGCATTGACAGGATGTCGTGTCGTGTATGGCTGTCTGGAAGAGGAGGTGCGCGAACTGGTGGCGAAAACAGAAGCGGACGACCTCAGATTCAAGGACCGCGCTAAATTTCTATGGAAGGAAGATACCTTCAAGGAACTACTCACCCAGATCAGAGGGCAACAGTCGGCGCTCAGCTTGCTTATTCAGGGGCTACAGATGGAATCAATTGCCGACATCAAGAAGCTTGTGGAGAGCAATAGCGTGACACTTGATCAAGTTGTCAAGCGATCCAAGACGCTGCGTCAATCTCACCCCCGAATTCGAGTTCCTGATTCACTGTTCGATCATCCCCCTGAAAGTGAAGAGACGGCGGATGTGGAGTCCATCCTCAAAGCAACCGAGTTTTCGTTTGATGATGAAGTGATCAACTCGAGGGCTTACAGACGAGCGATGGCGCTCTACACGTCTAAGCATGAGGCTGAAGAACCCCACGAATCTGTCTCAGAGACCGAGAAAGATGCACCTCCAGCATATGAAACGCCAACTGAAAACCTTCCCTCGGTTGAAAAGTCCATCACAGAGAACCAAATTGCTGAAGCAGAAAGCACCAAAGATCCAGCTCAGACACCTCCTGCGGATCAAGATGCTGGAATCACCTTCATGGACAATCACCAGGATGCATTCGATTCCATCGAGAAAGACTTTCTACCTTACATGCCGCGCATCACATCTACAGCACCATATCTGACTGCATCGGGGGTGAATGCCTCGAATCGACAGGCAAAGCAGCCAAGGATCACTCCAGCCCAGACGGCGTCAAAAGCTGACGACGATGGGATGACGAATCTTGTTGAGGAAGAAGCTCCACCACTGCCTCCACGCCGGCCCAGCGGCCACCAACTATCTTCGATATTCAGTGAGACATCTATAGATGAGCCTGTATCACCTGATGGAAGTACAGATGTGTCCATCTTGCCTTCGATATGCTCTAGTACGTCTCTTGCCTCGAGCTGTACAACTCAAGAAGTTGCTTCCATCAGGAATGTCGTCTCGAGAAAGGCCATGCGCAAACCACTGCCCGCAAATCGTCGAGGAACAGATGATGTTCTACGAACCACGCGTTCCTTGTCCTCCTCGTTCGAGTCTCCCACCACCAGGTCGACGCTGCAAAACACCGAGATACATGCGTTATGGGCGTCCATCATCGATGCTGACCGAACTTACATCGAGCGAATAACGAAGTTTCGAAAGATGTTCTACGACAATATTATCCGGCAATGGCCACGCTTAGAGAAACACTTGGAAGCAATACTTACATGTGAACAGTTGGCTGGTCTTGACAAAGACATTCTACTGTCAGTCATGGAGCAGCAAATCGCGGATTCGGAGAGCTCAGTATGTGATCCAGCGGTTTTCGAGCACTGGGTGAACAAGGTTTACACAATGTATCGAGACTATTGCCAAAAGATGCCACACGCTATGTCTTCTTTACAGATCACGCAGGAAAGAGACACGAAGTTCATACCATTTGTCAATACCGTTGGCTTGAGTCTCGCTTGGTTTGGCAAAAGTTGGCAAGATTATATCAAATTACCCCTGACACAACTCGACCTATATACCGACAAATTACAGGAAGTCATGAAGATCGTGGAAACACTGGATGACCCAGCAGCTTTCCAAGAGACAAGACGCCTTCAGCGAGCGCTTGGTGCTATCGAGTGGTTGAAGACTGTAACAACGGCCGTGCTCGAAGATGCCGAAAGCAAAGAAGAGATCCAGAACCTAGAAAAGCGCATACATACCCTGGACGCGACCATCTTCTCCCAGCTGCGTCTACTCGACTCAAGTCGTCGAGTCATATGTCAAGGCGGCATGGCAATCAAGCTTAAGAGCGAGGGCTCTTGGCAGGCCGTCCACGTAATGCTGCTCGACAACTTCTTACTCTGGGGCAAGGTCAAAACACAGAAAAAGGTCAAAGATGATCGAGTCGTGGTGCTTGATACACCATTACCTGTCGACGATTTGGAAGTGACTACCCCTGGCGAGGAGAACCATTTCGAGAAAGCCACCATGTTCGATGAGCTACCGAGAGGATCTGTACTATATACCATTGCAGTTCGGAACAGAACCAGCCAGAAGAAGCCACACACGCTGGGCGCTCTAGGATTCGAAAATCGAAAAGTGTGGTTACAGTGTCTCACTGCAGCTACTGCCGGGCACAAAGCTAGCACATAGTCAGCAGACAAGGAGGTTGGAGGTATTTCACTTGATCTCGAAATGGACTGCATAGCACGCGGCGCTATGGTGTATCACTGTGTTCACACCTTGCACAGGTCACGCGACGTGCATTCACTGGGTGCAGCAAGCTGGCCCTCCCTGGGCCATAAAATACCTATTGCCCCAGGCAATTATACTCACAAGTCGCTCCACAACAAGTCAAGCAACGACCTCGGATCCAGCTTGTCAACTCAACCGCGCAACGAAACGGCATACACAGAGTGGACTACCACCACAGCTTCGAACATGTCCAACAACAGTGTTCCCTCCCAGCGTCCGGTCATCCCTCAAGACATCAACGAAGATGAAGTTTTGGCCGTAGTCAGTGTCCACGGTGCTCAAGCACAAATAGCCAACCAGGGCATCCCACATGCGAAGACTACCAATCTGAACAGTGTCCATATCTTCCTCCGGCGACTCACTGGCACGCCAAACTTTACCATCGGCCGACAAATCTCCCAACAGCGAGCATCTCACGGCGTGCAAGCAGATCTCGACATCTACCTGCCGGATCCTACTGTCGGTATCCGTCAATGCGTTCTCCAGCCTGTTCCCGGACAAAACCTTTGGCGGCTTCACTCTACGTCAAGGGTCATCACCACTGTTAATGGTGCGCCGCTCCAGGATGTCCCGCCGGCAAGCAAGCGGCAAGCGAATCTTCTGCCAAAAGCTAGTTACCTGAAGCAATCTGGTGTGAACACAATCACAGTCAGAGGCGCAAGGTTTGACATATGGCTCCTGAAGTCTGCCCAGGAAGCGTGCCAGCCTGGCAACTTCTACCCCACAATGATTCCAGCGGATATCCAGGACGTCACGAACCGCCCTGAGCAATGGGCGCGCGATCGCTATCTGATGACAGACGAGCAAGTGTCAGCAAAGACCGTTCAGGTTATCGACCGCTTCAATGGTAACACGAGGACCGCGAAGGTATACCAGACAGGCGAAGATTCCGAACAAGTTCGCGATGCTGAATTTCTATTGTTCAGCAAAGCTGACATCGATGCATCCATCGTCCAATACCAACAGGCCACCGCACTCGAAACCATCCCGGCCATCATTACTGACACACACGATGGGTTCAGCACATACGAAGCACTGCGGGACAATATCCATCAGTCTCACCCTGGCCTTCGCTTTGGGATTGCATCAAAACTCGTTCGACGTCTATTCTCAGCATTGACGTGGATGCACTTCAATGGCATCATCCACGGGGGTGTCTCCAATGACAGCGTTCTACTTCGGCTTGTCGACGGCCAAGTTGAGCAAGTACTGCTCGTTGATTATAGCACTGCATATCCTTTCGTCTCCGGTGAGATGGTGCCACTTGACGAGATTATTGACGACGGTCGAATGCTTATGCAGCTCATCGAAGATTGCTGCGACATCTGGGCTCTTCGAAACGGTCCACCGTCCTCCGCTACGTCAGACAATGTTATGAGGCAGCGAACGCAGGATCTACTGAACAAGCACGAGGCGGTCAAGCGAGTGTTCGAAGACTATGTGCGCAAGGGTAACTCGGCTATCGACAGCAAGGGCAAAAAGCTTGCAAAGCTGCAAGACAAGCTCAAAAACTCCTTGAAGAGTGCACATGACAAGGAAGTCCAGAACCGCGCCGCCCGAGAGGTCGCGAACATGAGCAAAGTCAAGATCGATGCGTTGGTTCAGGAGTGGGAGCATGCCCATCCGCCCCAGCCGGCAGTATACAAGCAGTATATGCTACTGTCTTTGGGCCACCCATATCTTGACAGCTTGGCGAACCACCTGTACGTCAGCCGTTGGGATATCACACCCCATGAGATATGCGAGAAGCTTCGAACAACGGGTGGTGATCACGAAGAGCCGTGGCAGACCTTTGAAGTGCGCCGACTCACCCCACTCGGCCACATCGGTACGGTCTACCACGAGAACCATATCACCACATGGCTTGCGACTTGCTGTGAAGTGTTTCCCGAGTGGCGTCAGGCAATCGAGGAGAACTGTCGAATCCATGTTCAGCCAGTCGACGGCGGTATTTCTCAAGCTGATCTCGTTCAACTGCGCCATGCACTGCGAACACTTGATGTTCTGCCAACTCCCATCTCAGTCATGTTCCACCTCATGACGGGTGCAGACGATATCCCTGAGCAGGTCGAGGAATCTTACCAAATTTGGTATCACATCCCATCGCGCTTGTTCAACATTACGCAGCTTCAGCGCCTTGCAACGCCCGAACAACTCGCCACGACGATCACAGATGGTCGAACTCGCTGCCATAATTTCGTGGAGGTTCGCGGCGATCCCAAAATCGAAGGCTGCTATGCTTCACTCGCCTTCCTTGTGACCTTCGTCGAGCAGCTTGGCTTGGTGCTACCCCAAGTTCCAGATCTCAACGTCATGCGCCCTACCTTTGATGCGTCAGACTTCAGCGAGATTCCTCCCTCAAGAATCGTTCTTGCACGCCCTGGAATGGTGGGCTACGGATCAATGCTGCGCACTGGCGATCAAGCGAACTTCTTATTTTCGCGTACACCGACAGGCTTCGAGACGCTCAGCAGCTTCATTCCGACCAACTTTGGAGACATGAAGGTGCTTCCAAAACTCCCGCAGGACGCACGTAGTCACGAGCGCCCAGATCATTGGTCAAAGTATCGGACCGCGGACGAGTCTGAGGCTCAAGCAAACTTGAGCTCGCGGGTGATCAAGAAACCAGTGTCTCGTAAAGTACGACCTGGAACCGCTTCTGCATCTTCATCAGCGCTTCCGGATCTCATGGAAGAGGATGAGACCAACCTTGGTCAACTTCTGCGCCAGCGCAAGCAAGTTCGTGCTGAGGCTCAACCACCAGCGAAGCGAGACACGGATGTCATTACTATGAAGCCGGAAAAGAGCGGCCCAAAGCGTCTCAAAACCAGCAATACGCATTCGCAGGCAGGACCCTCGAACTCACAGGGTTTGCTCAACGTCACAATGTCTTTCGTCCAGCGAGCAGAAGCCCGTATGCAAGAACCACCCAAAAGCCGGCCCATGTCTAGCCACCCTTCTGTTCCAACTCACGGGGCCGGGGCTTCTTTCATGTCTGGCTTCAATTCCAGTAGGAATTCTGGTTTGCTTGACTCAGGTGCATCCATGACCAATGTTGCTGATGACGAGGGCTTAGAGCAAGACTGGGCGCTGGTCGAAAAGATGCTCGAGAACGTCAACGAAGACGATGATCCCGAAGTTCAAGGCATCATAGGATTCCAGATCCATGACTTTGGTGGATCAATGATGGACGGCGATCAGCCTCAAGCAGCGGGCCAAAGTTACATCGGAAAAGGCAAAGGCAAAGCCGTTGATACTGTACCCCCGCCTACCTCTGCGCAGCGGCCGATTGCCACAATGCCATCCTTCGGCTCGTTCCTGCGCCCGAGGTCTGGTCTAGCAAAGTCTTTCCGCCTCTCGCCGCCGCCTGGAACGCCTGACTCAAGCACACAGTCGCCAATCAAAAACTTGGGCGATTCACCAGCTGTCTCGTTCATGAAGCAGCATCAGCCGTTTACGAAACAGCATCGACAGAATCCAAGCGAGCAGTCCAACCCCGATGACATGCCGGACACCCGACCTACGACCCCAGTGGCATCCTCTCCTCAGGAGACAGGCGCGATGCAGTCCATGGCAGCAACTGGCTCCGAACAAGCGTCCAATCTCGGAGCAGCATTTGACTTCGGTGCTCCAGGAAGGACCGGCCAGGGGATCTTCCCTCGATCTGCACCTGATCGCGGGATGTCTCAATTCTTCCAGCCGAGTTATCGAAGCTTGTCAGACAATCAAAATCTACGACATGGTGGTACAGAAGCGGCATTGCTCACAGCGTCTGGAGGCTTCACCCAAGAACTCCCGCCAACGCAATCATGGCACGGCGGTGGAACGGGAACAGCGACTCCAACACAGGTCGACATTCCCCGACCTGGCGACTATGGGTTAGGCGACACTGGTCGTCCCAACATGCAGCAGGCAGGTGAGCGCGCTCATACCCCTCCGATCAGCTCTGGGCGACCATACGATCCTCTGAAGTCGTTTGGGCCATTGGGCGGTGGAATTGGATCGCCAACACAAGAGAACACTCCCCAGCTTGGCAACAGTGCACCATCCGCTGGAACTGGTCGCCGTCCCAGGTAGCAAGTAGAGGTACGTGTTCAGACACCTCCCACCAGCTCATCGCAGCCGATGATTGCTGAAGCTGGAGCCAGTTCACCGACACAAGGGTCTTCGAACAACAACGCTGGTCGTGGACAAAATGCTGGTAATCCCCTACTGGGCACTCCAAGCCGTGCGAACCAGTTCATGCAAGACTTCGATGGGGTTCCTGCAGCAACAGCGGACGAAGACATGCCGGATACGGATGGCGAGGAATCGCCCACACAAGGGTGGACGCCTGGATCTGGGTCGTCAAGCAGCGTGGGTCTTGGACGCAACACTGGCAACCCCTTGTTAGGCACTCCGGGAGGTGCGAATCGATTCATGCAAGACATCAGTGAGCGTCCTCTAGCTACAGCGGATGAGGATATGCCGGACACAGACGACGAGCAAGATCTAGCGGGCTCATAGAAGGGAGAAGAGCACAGGGCCGGAAGAAAGTGAATAGCCAAGCGTGCTGGGACAAGATGTTGTAATCATATCGAGAAAGACGGGGAACAGAAAAGAGATAAGGAGGCATCAAGATGAGGCGTCTGTTTGTCTAGATCTTGGGCCCGTGTTGCGAATATCACATGTACAAATTCTAATTTATATTCATCTGTTTCACTTCTCAAAGAGAATAAGTCGTGCACAATGCTTGGAAACGTACTTAATGTAAATGAACTCCAGGCATAAGATGGTCGAACCAACGGACCGTATGAAGGACTTGAATATTTACATTCTATATACACATGAACACGCAAATGACCGAGCACATCACTTACAGACTCGGCCTTCCAGCTTTCAACGCAGTCACCTCTCTCCTAATCTCCAACGCCGCCCTCGTCCCCTCCTCAATCGCTCCATCAATGAAACTGCGCCACCCCAGCGCCCAATCCGAGTTCGCAAACACTATATTTCCATGCCTCGCGCGCATATCATCGAGGTGCTTGCTCAGCAGCTCCGGCGGCGAGAAGAACCACGCGCCCTTTGCGAACTCGTCTTTACTCCAGTTGTGAAATACGAGCCTCTCGATCTCGACTTCCTTGTTAGCGTAATGCTGAGGATTGAACAGTGTCGATACAGCGCGCTTCGTCTTCTCAATGTCCTCATCGGGCTCCATGTGCTTGTTCTGGCCGCCGAAACAGACAATGTGCGTGTTACCAGCGGGCGTTGTGCCGTCGCCGATGGCGTAGTGTAGCTCGTTGTGTGGGAAGGTGATGCCCGTCCAAGAACGAAGGTCTTTGTTTGAGATCTCGGCGTGCACTTTGATGGTCTGGTTCACGTGTCCGATTCCAGCGGCGGCGGCTTTACCGGGAGGGAGGGGTGGGTCGAAGGTTACGGCATTCAGGACGTTGAGGGGAATGGCGCAGATGGCGCGGCGGGCTTTGAAGGTTTGGCCGCTTCGAGATGTGACTTGGACACCGCCAGCGGTGTCTTTGATATTTGCGATAGGCGTGTTGAAAGCGTATGTGAGGCGCTTGGTCTCGAGCGCTTCGTCGAAGAATCGTCGAGCGAAAGTGGATTGACCGCCTTTAAATTTCCAGGTAATAAGCAGATCTAGCCACCCTTGGTATGTGTAGCCACACATGGCCCACCAGTGCATAAATTCGTGGAACGAAGTGGTCTGAAGGGTGCCACCGCTGGCTAGTAGAATAGAGGCTTCGAGCACGGCACGTTCTTGGGGAGAAAGAGTGTGTGCAATGACATTGATGCGGTCTTGTGCAGATTGAGAGTCCAGAGGGATGGAGGTTGGTATGTGGAAAGTTGTGTGGGGAAGAGGAAGGGTATCCCGTCCGTAGACACCATCGATATTGGTGAATTTGTTCAACGCCGATGCAAGAAGTTCATCCTGTAGGACAGAGATGTCAGCACGATTCTGGTCGAGAGTCCATGTAGCCTACCTCGTCGTCGTGTGTCATCGTCACGCTGGTCTCTGGCGAATTGAGCTCAAAGTGCTTCACGCCTCTTGAAAAATCAAAACTCTTCTCAACATCCTTTTCCATTTGGTACCGCAGAATCTCGCGCCAAGTATTTGACTGTCCCCAGTGCACCCACGTGCCACCCATTTCAAAGGGATAACCTCCAATGTTGGATGACCATGATCGGCCTCCAATGCGATCGCGACCCTCGAGTAGCAAAACCTTCAAGCCTTCAATTGCAGCATTTCGAGCCGCAGTCAATCCGCAGTATCCCGCGCCAATTACAACTACATCATACTGGACTTCTTTGCTCGTAATGTTTGATGGCGGGGATATGACGCCGAGGGAGGGTATACCGGCCTTGAGGCCGTCTTGTGGAGTCCAGCAGAAGCCGTCGCGAGAAGTCATTATGATGATGGTCGTACGAAAAAGACACAGTGGGAAAACGAGGCGATTAGTGGGAAGTTGATATCGAGCGGACGATTTGGCTCTCTTATACTACGCGCATCTGAAGAGAAAAAGTTCACCATGTTGCATGGTATGTGCCCAGCGCACAGCGTCGAACAATAGAACTGACATTGTATGTTACTGCATTGGGCGACTAAAGTGAGAAAACACTCCGCACGCGTCTTGTCCACTCATGCTATCGTTTCCGCACGTCACAGTTCATTGGTCGTTGCCAGAGCGGGGCCTACAACTACCGCATTAGGCTATAAATGTGAGAAACAGCGAATCTGCTTGGACACAACGATCATCGCGAAAAGATGCAATGGTATCGAGTTCCACATTTGGGACAATTGCGGAACTGACTGCGGAAAGCGAGCGCATGTGCGGAAACGCCCAACAAGCCATTGCGACGGCCTGACTTCTGGTTTCTCTTTTGAGGGACCCGATGCGGTAAATTGGTGCTACTCGCTTCAGCGACCGTTGACAAACGGGGTCTAACATCACAATGGCGACATCGCTTGAAGCTAACAGGAGAGATTAATAGATAGTACTGTGCTTCCGACACGTCCATCCAAACCTGTTGTCGTATCTTGCATACGCCTCTTCTCAGCCCCATTGCACCTTGTCTCATTTGATCGACTTGCCCTTCTCTAGCCATCTTCCGGCGCCGACCAGGCCGGGTTTCCGCGTTGCACGGATCTGGTCGCTTATCACCAGGACGAATCGTAGATAATGTGTTTGAGCCGCGAATCATGAGAAGTGCCGATACGTGCACTCTAACGCCTCGTGGACAAGTTTATGCGGGGTAGGATACTACCGAACATTACACCGACGCCGTGGCCAGGGCGACTTCTCACTTGAATGGCCCGATGCGGTAATTGGACCGTGTTGCGCTCTAGGGAACGTTGGAACGCGGGGATTCTGAGTGTGTCGTAACTAGGCATCGTGGCTAGGGTGCTAGGTAGATAGTAGATAGGGGACAGACATGCCTTTATGTCGTATCTCGCACATGCTTCAGACCCAATTGTGATAAGGCGAGTTGGAGATAAGTATTTTGATTGTTGAGCAAGGTCAGGGGGATAGACATAAAGAGCAGCGTTCTCACTCTTTTCCATCACCCACGCCCAATTGTTATTACTGCATCAGCAACAATGGAGGAGCACAAGGAGTCCTACGAGGACATCGAGCGATGTAAGCCCTTCAGGTGCCTTTTACTTTCCTGACAGACTCTGACCTGAACTACAGATCCAACGACACACGAAGGCAAGATGCATGAACTCAGACCGAATCTTGTTGGGCTCACTTTACAGCCGACAAATGTACGGAACATGTCCAGCATCCAGACCATCTCCGCTGGATGGATCATCTCGAACAGCTGGGCTGGTATAGCCGCGACTTTCGCCCTAGCCGTGGCCCAAGGAGGGCCTATAACGCTGATCTATGGTCCCATCATCATGCTGTTCCTGATCGGCTGCTGTGCGGTAACGTTGGGAGAGCTCGCCAGTGTATATCCCACTGCTGGTGGGCAATATCATTGGACAAGTATTTTGGCCCCAAAGAAATGGAGTCGAGGGTTGGTGAGTGTTCAATATGACAATTGAAATACCGAAGTTTGGAGCTGATTGAATACGTTCTCAGAGTTATTGCTGCGGTGTAACGAACGTGTTTGCGTGGATCGCGCTCTGTGCTGGAATTGCTATCATCGTCCCACAGCTCACACTGGGTATGGCAGTATTTTGGCACGCAGACTACACGCCGCACCCATGGCATGTTTTCATGCTGTATCAGGCTGCTAACCTGCTGGTACTTGTGTACAACATCTATCTGCTGAAGCGCTCGATGTGGATTCATGATGTTGGATGTAAGTGGAGTCGATAGAGTCCCCCCCAAAAAATGGCAAGATGCTAACAACCAACTTCAGTCTTCCTCTCTGTCTCAACCTTCCTCGTCCTCATCATCACGAGTCTAGCTCGTACAAGCCCGAAGTATCAGCCAGCGGAAGTCGTCTGGACCACGTTTCTGAATCAGAGCGGGTGGAATAATGGTATTGCGTTCCTCACTGGCTTGGTGAACCCAAACTATATGTACGCTGGGATTGATGGTGCCATCCATTTGGCTGAAGAATGCAAGAATGCTTCTGTCGTTGTACCACGTGCGTTGATGTCGACGATCACCATTGGCTTCATCACCTCCTGGGTCTTCGCTATCGTCATGCTTTACTGCACCCAGGACTTCGACGCTGCAGCATCAACACCAACTGGGTATGTTCTGAACATGCGGGCTCGGAACAACAGCTGACAAATCTTATGCAGAGTTCCCATTTTTGAGATCTGGCGACAAGCTAATTCTTCAGATATCGCTGCCACAGTCTTCTTGGTATCTCTACTGATTATGGCCATCTTCGCTCTAAACGGATCTCAGCAGACTGCGTCTCGGTTGACATGGTCCTTTGCGCGAGACAATGCCATCTTCGGCAGCCGCTGGCTCAACCAGATCAGTCCAAAGCAAGAGGTGCCTATCTATGCACTCATCTTCAACTACGCGATCATGTTCATCATTGGTTGCATCTACCTCGGCTCAACGTCAGCCTTCAATGCCTTTATTGGGACAGGATTGATCCTGCAGCAAATTACTTACGCATTCCCCGCGGTGCTGTTAATGTATCGTGGAAGATCGTCTATCTGGCTGCCCCAGACACGCTACTTTAAGCTGCCCTCGGTCCTTGGCTGGATTGCCAACATGGTCACAGTCTTTGTAGCTGTCGTCGTGCTCATCTTTTATACTTTCCCAGTTGCGATGCCCGTCACGGGCACTAACATGAGTAAGTCGTTGTCAAATCGCTTGCTTGAAAGATGTACTGACAGATGCGAACCAGACTATGCAAGTGTCGTGATTGGTGTCATGGCAATCTTTGCAGCTTTGAATTGGTTTTTGCATGCGCGAAAGCATTACCATGGGCCGCGATTGGACGTGGTTGATTGAGCAGTTATTGTGTTTGCAGTCCTTAGCTTGCTTTACATTACTAGAACATTGGATATTTCTGGCAGACATTGCGTCCACCTCTTCCCTTTGTTTGCCCATAACCTTTCAAGGCTTTGTATAGCGGCTGGTATGTTGCGAAACTTCGTGCAAGCATAGATCTTATGCATTCGTTCGACGAGGAAGATACGTTGACTTGAGTTCGTCGCTTCTGCGCCAGCCACGAA
Organism: Phaeosphaeria sp. A1 3.1a; assembly: GCA_003501895.1. Taxonomy (NCBI): domain Eukaryota; kingdom Fungi; phylum Ascomycota; class Dothideomycetes; order Pleosporales; family Phaeosphaeriaceae; genus Phaeosphaeria; species Phaeosphaeria sp. A1 3.1a. Next base: position 77,373 of record QVXC01000049.1, read on the forward strand.
ACATGGCCATACGAGTGCATGACCCCCAGGCGCATCTGGCGGAATCTGAGAAACGTGCTCAATTAGTTGTTCAATAGCCGAAGTCTGGAGTTCATCGTAGTGCGGCGAAGGTGGTGAGGTAGTGTCCGCGCTGTCGCTCGTAGCTCTTCGTAGGTAGATATCGCAAGCGCACGCAAAGCACAGTCGAATTTTGTCGACGATGCGATGATTCTCTGAGCCCAGTGGAAAGTTGTCCGCGGTGAGCCAATTCTGCCAAAGTCTAAAAGACCCTTGGACTACTGATATGCCATTGCCTTCGCCCATCAAGGGAACACTCAATGCCTCGAACCTGAGCTTGTGGTCAGCTTCATTGCCCGATTTTTCAGCGTCATGCCCTACATGTTTGTTTGAATTTTCAGAAACTTCATGACTTCGGAATTTTTCTCTTCAGCCCTGCTGCTTGATGACAGGCAGAGCAGCATATTAACCAAAAAACTGAAGTCTGCACTACCCGTAACTGTCTCTCCAACAAGAAGAACGATCAGAGTAGCCCACGTGGAGATGTTGAAAACTTGATCAGGCGTTGCCGATAACGAGTCGTTTCGAAGCCGCGAGATAATGGCTGTTCGTCCAGCATCGGCAGCTTCAATCATCTCAGGTCTCTCACGGGCGAGATGTTGAGCTGCAACCACACCGACTGCACGACGTAGTACTTCATCTTCGAATGCCATCGGTAAGATCAGCTCTCGATAGCCGTTTGAGACCGTGTCAAGCACTACCATGACTGGCGCCACTGCTTCAGAGAAGTAAGAAAACAGCATTCGTGCTTCTGCGGAAAGTGGCGCAACCCAAGGCTGGACGGTCATGGCTGTCGAGAGTCTCCGAAGGACTGTATTTTCGTCATCGGTTCGGACAATATCTTCGACATCATCGTCGAGCTCGTGTGGTTCGCTATGCGTCGCCAGAGGTTGTAGTATTGGACTGTGATAGTCGTCATGCTGGAAAATCTGTTCATCAATGTTGTGACACCGGGAATGACCTCCGTTTTCATGACCTTCAAAAGCGAGGTTTGACTTTGTGCTATCTCGCTCTTTCTCAACATCTGCCACCTTCCTTTTCCTCTTTGCTCTCGGCTTTTTGTCATTTGACCACCTTACTCCGGTGAATGTCGTTGTATTGGGAAGATTCTGTGCCTCATCACCTGTGACTTCTGGGATTTTGAGGTCCTTAAATTTGCCTCTTCGAGCGACACTTCCAGTGAAGCGGATGCGATTGACTCCGGAGCACTGAATGCCTTTCTTGATGCACTTGCCACAGCTTGGCTCGCTTTTATCGCATATGATGCGTCGCCGCGAACACTGAAAACATCCTAGACAGTATAAGTTGGTTTTGATGAATGCTGGACGCTGTGCCCGGGATGTCAATGTACCTCGCTCTTTTGGTGTTAGCTTTCTGCCCTTCTCCTTCGGGCTGGACGGTGAAGGTATGGCTTGGGTATGGGGCAGCATTATGAAAATGAGCTACCTAGGTAGCTGAGAGATTATGTAAGGTCGATCATATGGGTGCACGACTCCATGTATGCCCGGGTCCAATTGTTTGGGAAGCGCGGACTGATAACGTTTGAGGATTTCGGGCCGAGGCCGTGGAGGCTAAGATAGTAGACAGCGAGGACGACATCATACAGTTCTTAGATCCAGACGAGTGTAAGAAATGTGAGGCCAGCTCACTAGATTAACCACCTTCCCTTGGCCTTTTCCATTCCATATGGCAAAGGTGGGCATACGAGATGATGTTATTTGAACTCCACAACAGGTACTTGGCATCTCCACCATGGCCAAGACTAACAGCCCGACTTGGTCTAGTTCTCTTAGACTCCCATTGCCACGCAGCTCGAGGAAAGCGTCAATGAACTTCTGATATCATGCAGTCTCTCATGAGACTGTTAGGCTCGAGTGACATTGAGCCCACGGTTTCTGAAGTCCGCAGTGATCATACAGTTTCTTGTGGGCGGAAATGATTCCGTGCTATAAGAGCGCCCAATAAGGTGTGTTCCAAATACCGTATACCATGTGAACAACGGATGAAGTAAGATCCAAGAGCTGGTGCCTTTGTTTCTGGAAGTAATTAACCATGCATGTGCCAAAATTTTGCCAAACTTGGAATGTGGTGGTGAAAGTAAATAGTAACGAGAATGCAGCTGACTAACCGACAAGATCGATAGATCGGCGTTTCCGTCGCAAAACCCCCGACCTGCTCTCAAGTACGTCAAGAAATTCTATACACGAACCCGTTCTCTCGACCGCACACATCGTACGACCTACCTTACCTTCCGAACCGTTACAGAACCTCTCAATTCTCCCAAAATGGACTCTCTCGGTGGCGGCCTCGCCAATGTCGACCTTTCCAAGCTGAGCGACCGCGACAAGCAAGAACTGCAGCAATTCGCGATGAACGAGGGACAGAAGGCACGAATCCAGTCATGTTAGTATATGTAGTGTGGTCCAATGTTATGTGTACAATGCTGACAGAACATCCAGCGATACACTCCCTCACAGACACCTGCTTCCGCAAGTGCATACCCGGCGGCAACGTCAAGAACGGCAAGCTAGACAAATACGAGGAGCCGTGCATGAGGCAGTGCGTGGATAGGTTCTTGGATGCAAACATGGTGGTGCTCAAGGAGCTGGAGAAGTTGAGGCAATAAAGACCAGGATTCGGGGAAAGCCACAGGCAGAAAGTACCGTTGTGAATGCAGAGGCATACACCTTGTTGGACATCCACTGGCCACGGCGATTGCGCTGAAGATGCGATCATGTACGATACGATGAATTCATGAAAAGTGTACAACATGGGAAGTCAGGTCTCGTCTACAACAAGCGCCCTCCAATCAAAATATGTGGCAAACGTGAAAGAACGAATAATCTTCTCGTGGTAACAGCACGATCATGCTACGCAGCAGCGAAGGAATGTAAAATGAATTGTCGTCAAACAAGTCACGTCAAGAATATCACAGAACGGAGAAAAGGAACAGCAGTGGTAGTGGCATCATGTGGGAATATATTCATTCGTGTCATCCTTGACATGGTATCCTTGAACGCCGCCATGATGCGTAACATCGCTTTTCCGGTGCCGGGTATAACCAGACCCAAACCACAATCATGCCTAGACCTTTCCAACTCGCTTAAACGATGGCGAGCTTGGTGGCCGCAATGTCGAGAGCATCGACATCAGCAGTAAGGCGGGCGAAGGCCTTCTTGGTGCCGTCTGGTCGGATGAGGGTGTTGATCTTGACACAGTTGACGTCGTACTGCTTCTTGAGAGCGGCAGCGATCTGGCGCTTGTTGGCCTTGATATTGACGATGAAGACGAGGGTGTTGTTCTCCTCGATCTTCTTCATGGCGGACTCGGTGTTGAGCGGGTGGATGAGCACCTTGGCGGCATCCATGCGAGGCTCATGGGGAACCGACTTGCGGGGGTACTTGGGCGCACGCGAGAGCTCTAGGGTCTTGGGGCTGCAAGCTGTTAGCGGAAGATGGTCCTACTGCGCGCAACATGACATACCGGTGGAAGCTGGTGTTCTTCCTGATCGCTCGCTTCTTGTTCGCGTACGACTGTCATCTCGTTAATTGTGCCGTTCACACGAGAAGTACAGCCCGTCAGAGATGAATTCTGACACGACTCAAGAGGATCAAGGGAGGCTTACGCCACGAAGGGCTGCTTTGGCAGCGGCATTGGCCTGCTTGCCGGTCTTAGTGGGCGCTGCTGATATATTAGCCATGATTGTGGAATGGGGATGTTCGATGAAGGCGCATGCGCTGTTGCTCTACGAACTCGAGGTCTCGTTCCCAGTCGTAGCAGCATCGCACTGCGTAGAGGCGTCCTTCGATCGATGTACGAGGGAGCAAACGTACTCTTGCTGGCGGCTTTGGGTCCCATTTTGGCGATGTGGTGGTCCTGTCGTATTAGTGTCGAGAGTCGCAAAGCAAAAGTTCAGTCTCCAAGCAAATTTGGGAGTCTGTGGCTCCGCTCGCTTATGGGCGGAGGGTGCGCTAGCCGAATTGGTGCTGGAGCGAAGAATATCGACGCTAGCGCCAAAAACAACATCGAAACCGCCTCGGCATGTCAAGTCCGTTGGCAGCAGAACTTCGATTATGGCGGTCAAGAAAAGACAAAAGGCGCTGGCAAGCGGCCGTCCGCCAGTGAGCCGACCAAAAGAAAAAATGACGGCACAGCGGTCTCGCAGCATCATCCGCACTCACCATACCTTACAAAAGGACCACGCAGCAGCTCTGAAAAAAGGAGACACACAGACAGCACGCAAGATTTCCCAATTGATTGACAAGAACGGCGGAATCAAGTTGTATCAGGCTGCCAGCAAGCAAGGCCAGGCCAAGGATAGAGGCGGCGATTCGAGCAAAGTTCTCGTCGACTGGCTGCAAGAACTACAAGTTATCGATTCAAAAGATCGTAACTTGAAACATGACCCTGGATCCAACTCGCCGCTGAAATGTCTCGAGATTGGTGCCTTATCTACAGACAATGAGATCTCGAAATATCCTAAGAAAGTTTCGATGACAAGGATCGACCTTAACAGCCAGGGGCCGGGAATCGAGAAACAGGACTTCATGGAACGCCCTTTACCCACATCAGACGAGGAGCGCTTCGATATCATCTCGTTGTCGCTGGTACTCAACTACGTGCCAGACCCAGCTGGACGCGGCGAGATGCTCAAACGTCTCACAAAGTTTCTTCGACCAAATAAAGCAAACGTCAACGCCACTCCTGCAACTACTTCTGGATCATTCCTGTTCTTGGTTCTTCCTCTACCGTGTGTGGAAAACTCTCGTTACTTCGACGAAAAGCTATTATTTCAGATCATGGGGAACTTGGGTTTCACGAGGCAAAACGGCAAGAACACGACCAAGCTATGCTACTACCTCTTCACATGGGACGGTGAAATTTCTTCCCGCAAGTTCGCAAAGAAGAAGATACTAGACAAGCCGGACATGAACAACTTCAGCATTGTTGTGGAATGATGACAATCCGAGCTCAGCTATTTGCGTCAAACCACGGTCAACGACTCAATGATCTCAACAGGCTCTGCGCCTGTGCTGGATCCTCTCAGATCGTTCTGCTATCGTTGCGATATGCTCACCCGCTGGGCCATGTCAGGCGCCGAGTACATGTTCTAATACTCGTGGCGAGATCCTAGTGAACCACGTGATGCCTTATTACAGTACGTGTTCAAGACTAATTTGAACTTGTTCGAGTTCCTGGCATCGCAGCCGGAGCTGTTTGCGGACTTCAATGCGTTCATGGGCGCGACGATGGGCACGCAGCCGGGTTGGTTGGAGTGGTTCGATGTAGAGGGAAGGTTACTTGCTGGTGCGAAGGACGTCAAGGACGAGCTGTTGTTGATCGACGTGGGTGGTAAGAAGGGACATGATGTTCAGGTGTTCAGTGAAAAGTATGGCAAGGTTGCGAAGGCCGGGTTGGTGTTGCAGGACTTTTTGGGTGTGATTAGTGATATTGGAGATGATGCGCCGAATGGGAGGATCAAGAGGATGGAATTTGATTCCTTTGAGCAGCAGTCTATCAAGGTCAGTCGTGTGATCATGGTAAGCCGGAGCATGAGACTGATCGTAATGTTAGGCGCGAGAATTTACTCCCTCATCACATCCTGCATGACTGATCGAATAAGTATTGCCTCCAGATCTTGGAGCATCTTCGGGATGGTATGACGCCAGGATATTCCAAGCTCCCGAACGACCATGTAGAAGTCAATGGCATGCATACCGCATGTGCATCAGTTCAATCACCACCTACGCTCGTTAGCACATTCAAGTATGCCTGCGCCGTGATCACACATCGATATGCATCTGCATCACAGTGCAACGGTATGCGAGTGGTGTTTGATCATTTTTGATTGATCTTGGGAGGAATCTTGATTGATTTGGCCATTGTCATGGATTTTTCCGAAAACAATGACATCGTGAAACAGCCTGAACATGCCATGAAAAGAGTCCGAGCATGAATGCCTCCACTGTCATTCTCTCGGCCTGTGCCTGGTTTTGCGCCGTGTCACCCTCCACTCCATCGCTCATCTACCGTTTCGTTTCCCATACCCAGAAGTCGTGACGGAAATTATATCGAAGAAGGGTAAAGCATGACGCGGACGGAGGCACCGAAGGACTTGGGAGGCAGGTTGGACCTGAACTTGGCGCGGACGACGCCGCTGTTGCCGTGTGGTCGGGTGACCTTGCCCCAGATGACGCGGATCTTGGAGCCCTGGATGGCCCTCTGGGCGCGGTAGACGTCTGTGCTGGTGTTAATTCTACGTCCCCCATTGTGCGCCCTCCATCTCTCGGCGGTACGTACAGGCTACGCGCTTGCCGCAGTACCAGTTTGCCGCAGCGGTGTCATCGACGCCCTCGAGCTTCAACAGCGATGTGCCAGGGTTGGTGTTGCGCTTTCTACAGATCGTGAGCGGGTGTTAGGAGTGTATGGGACCATTGTTCGTACCCTCGCTGGTAGCTGTGGACTGTTAGCAACGCTGCGCAATTGTGTCTCGGCTATGAGCGCACTCACGAAATGTGCTTTCCCTTGACATAAAGGCGGTGGGACTTCTCAGACATGGCGAACGATTTGGATTTCCGGGTTGTGTGGAAAGGGTATCGAGACCGTGGGTCGTGGTGTTGCTGCTGGTTAGTCTGGTCTCTCTCTGTGTTTCGGTGTCGAGGTTGAATTTCACCACAGTGCTCGCTTAGGCAGTCACGAGGGGACTAGCGCCTGCCCTGGCCACCGCGGCTTGGCGCTCTTCCACGGCTCACGAGCGAAAACCACGAGGGTGCCCGACAGACGACAAGTCATTTTATTTCTTCTCTGGATGCTCTGTAAATAATTGTAGATATCCAATCCTCCAGCAAGACGATCTGTCAGATTCTGACACTCTGTGCTATTTTTGCTCGTGTGCGCCAACATGTGCCATCTCCAACACCGGCACGCACCGCACATGATGGTGGCATCGAAGTACTGCAAACATCGTCAGGCTTGCTTGACTGACTGCTAGACTTTAGATCACGACTGTATTGCAAGTAAGATGATAGATTCCACCTGCGAGACTGCCTACAAAGCTCTTCCTTCTGTATTTGTTTGATCACTACTACGACGGAGTACAACACGATACCATAAGAAAAGCATTGGCATTTGTTACGTCGTCTGGCGCAGGCTCTTGCCGTTCTTGATTGATCTGATCCTGTCGTAGTTCAGGCTTTTGGCCCGACGTTGGAGTGTACCACCTGGGTCAGCCCCTACTGGAGAGCATTGTGCGAATTCTGTCGTCAGCTTTTGTAATGTTATGACGAGGCGGTGGTCGGTGGTTGTACTTCGTAATGAGGCGTGCCCGAGTCTCCTCTTACCATTTTGGGACTCTTTCAGTTCTCGGATATGGGCGGATTCGACACTTTTACGACAGAGGTAACACCAGCGCACAATGCAGGATGCACCTTGTCCGGCAAAAGCCATGCATCGAAGCCTCTGGCGACTGAGGTCCATGCAGGTCGGCGCATTATTTAGACAACCGCAGCGATTGTTGGGCCCCCACATCCATCTTCTACAACATCGGCTCAAGACCGGCTGATAATCACCGAACTCTCCCCCGTGCCACCACAACCAGAATTGCCCACGGCAGAAGTCCACGATACCAATGCAGCACCGAGATGCTGTGGTTCTGAGTAAGCGAGCTCCTCCAGGAGTGTGAACCGACCACGAAGGCTGGCAGCATTGTTGATCCTTAGAGCCTCAACAGCGCAGCGATGCTCGGACCGAGACTAGAGCTGGCGAAGCCTTTGCGAGCGTAGATAGGTTGCTGTTCAATGTGATGAGACGCGCCGATGCTTGTACTCGTTTACTGCCCCCATGAAATGCTCGGCCATGTGCTCCTGTATTGTGAGTTCGGCATGGGAGCTCCAAAGCGGGGCAGCCAGCTGGACGCGTGGGCTAAGCTGTGTGTGCTGCAACAGGACTGAAACGCGCCGAGGGTCATCAAAACAGAAGTCGATAGTTCATGGGCAGTGATCAGCTTCTGCGGCTTCACTGTGTGTCCATGATATGCGCGTGGAGCTGTGACAGCATCAGAGTACGGCGATGGTGGGGTCGTCCGGTCTTAGTGAACATAGCTTCCGCCGGTGTGGTTGGGAAGTCTGTGGTGCCGGAGAAGCTGCTTTCAAAGCGTCCGGCGGCTTAGTGATGCTTGATGACCTGGTTGTTTACTCAGAGCTTCTTTAAGACACGTCGAGACCCTCGCTGCAACTTGCAGCCAAACTTTTCCTCCAATTGTCGTTGACCGCCCGCCGTACTCGAGCGACATCATCACCGGCCGCTAAACGCAGGGCTCACAACCAACCCCACCACCGAAGCTTTTCATTCACAACACGGCCCCTCCGCTACTTCCGACTTTCCTCTGACGTCTTGTGCATCCTGATCTTCCATTCTCCCTGCTCAGTCCCAATTGACGTTCAAGTTCTGCCACCACACCTTTGGCGCACCCTCCACACTCTTCCCCGTAGCAATAACAACACTTGCCATGGCGGACACGGTCATTCAGCCTCAGCACGAGGAAGCCAACGCTGGGTAGGTCAATCTTTTTTCGAGCTGGACTCTGGTTCCCGGAGATCCCGAAGATGGCCATGAAGCTCTCGCTATCAAAGGCACGATACGCGGAGGAATACCCCGCGCGATGCAGCGCGCGCGACTCGGAGAAGACATGCAACAATTGCTGATGACAATCTTGAAACAGCAACATGGAGCTCAAGGACAACACCATCATTGTCGTTCTGGGTGCTTCTGGTGATTTGGCAAAGAAGAAGACCGTAAGTTGACAGTCGCAAGCAAACATTCCGTAATGCGATACTAATACTAAGCAGTTCCCGGCGCTTTTCGGTCTCGTGGGTAAAACCTCTTGCAGCGCGCCTATATTCGACTGACCTGGAACAGCACCGCAACAACTTTCTCCCCAAGAACATTCGCATCGTTGGATATGCGCGGACGAAGATGGACCACGAGGAGTACCTCAAGCGCGTCAAGTCCTACATCAAGACACCTACCAAGGAGCTTGAGAAGCAACTGGAGGAGTTCTGTGGCTACTGCACATACGTATCTGGCCAGTACGACAAGGATGAGTCTTTCATCGAGCTGCGCAAGCACCTCGAGGAGCTGGAGCAGGGTCGCAAGGAGACCAACAGAATATTCTACATGGCGCTTCCACCCAGCGTCTTCATTACGGTCTCGCAGCACCTGAAGCGCAACTGCTACCCCAAGAACGGCATTTCTCGCGTCATTGTACGTTTTCACCCAGCGGACTTGAGAGACCATGCAGCTAACCACCGAATGACAGGTCGAGAAGCCATTCGGCAAAGATCTCCCCAGCTCCCGAGAGCTCCAACGCGCGCTTGCACCTGACTGGACCGAAGACGAGCTATACCGTATCGATCACTACTTGGGCAAGGAAATGGTCAAGAACATTCTCATCCTCCGATTCGGCAACGAGTTCTTTGGCGCGACTTGGAACAGGAACCACATCGACAACGTGCAGGTATGTTACAAGGTGCTTTCGGGGAATCTCTACTAAGCCAGATAGATCACATTCAAGGAGCCTTTCGGAACCGAAGGACGAGGAGGCTACTTCGATGAGTTTGGCATCATCCGTGATGTCATGCAGAACCGTAAGTCACGATCCCTAGCATTGAGAGTCGGAAACTGAGAATTTTAGATTTGCTGCAAGTACTCACACTCCTCGCCATGGAGCGACCCATCTCTTTCTCGGCCGAAGACATCCGTGACGAGAAGGTTCGCGTACTCCGTGGTATGCCTGCGATCGAGCCGAAGAACGTCATTATCGGACAATACGGCAAGTCGCTCGATGGCTCGAAGCCCGGATACAAGGAGGACGACACCGTTCCCAAAGACTCGCGATGCCCCACATTCGCCTCGATGGTCGCATACATCAAAAACGAGCGGTGGGATGGCGTGCCTTTCATTCTGAAGGCAGGCAAAGCTCTGAACGAGCAGAAGACGGAGGTGCGCATCCAGTTCAAGGATGTTACCTCAGGTATCTTCAAGGACATTCCACGAAACGAGTTGGTCATTCGTGTCCAGCCCAACGAGAGTGTCTACATCAAGATGAACTCGAAGCTGCCCGGCCTCAGCATGCAAACAGTCGTCACAGAGCTCGACCTTACCTACAGGCGACGATTCTCAGATTTGAAGATCCCCGAGGCATATGAGTCTCTGATCTTGGACGCGCTCAAGGGCGACCACTCCAACTTCGTCCGTGATGACGAGCTTGATGCCAGCTGGAGGATCTTCACTCCTCTACTACACTACCTCGATGATAACAAGGAGATCATCCCAATGGAGTACCCTTACGGTGAGCATTACGCCAGACTCAATGAAATAACAATTTGCTGACTACAAGACTAGGCTCTCGCGGCCCGGCCGTTTTGGATGACTTCACATCATCCTATGGATACAAGTTCAGCGACGCAGCAGGTAGGACCTCACCTCTGTGACCGCATCGACTAGTAGACTGACATTACTATAGGCTACCAATGGCCCATGCAGAACGAGCAGAAGCTGTAAGCGTACAGCTCGAGTTTGAGAGATGACAACATTCGAAATGCTTCGAGCATGGAAAGTCTGAGCGATTGAATGGCATCATTGAGCGGCAAACACAACTCTGAAGACGGATAGATAATGAATAAATGCAATGGCGTTCAACACCACAAGATGCATGCTACGATGCTCTTACTGAAAACATTGCATGTTGCTGTGAAACGAGTGCGGCTCAACGACCCCTGCGGACCCCCGAAAGCGGAGGGCTGCTGGCGCGATGGAGGGGTTAGCGCGATTGCATCATGCGGCGCGTCGAGAAATTTTGTAAAAGACTCGGTCACCGATGGAGTCATATGTCGATGTCAGTGTCAGCTTTCCCGGTCGCAGTGCAAACCGGCTCAATATATGTTTTGTAATAGAGTGGGGACAGGTTGACTGGTTCTTGGTGTCGCTGATTATTGTCGCTGTTGTCATCCTTTCATTGATGCTGCACTTACCCACCTAGCAGACTTTCACAAGCTGGTAGACTATCCGGCGAATTTACATTAAACTCTTGGACCCAAGCAGGACTTGTTTCTACTTCATACTTGACCGCCCCCGTAGCACCTCTCGGATCGCACATCTTAATTGAGTTGTTACACCCCCGCCCGAGCGCCCTCCGCAAACTCCGTGCCTACCATGACGCCTCCACAAGACATCGCTGGCAGCGTGAACAACCTCGCGCGCAGCGTCTCCAACAGCCTAAACCTTAGCACGAGCCCGAGTCTGTCCTTCCACAGCCCACCGTCGAGCTTCCGACCACCGCCGTCTGGTAGCTTCCGAGATAGCCGCACAGGCAGCGTACCTGGCAACTCGCTTGCGTCACAACTGGCGAAACAGCTGAAGCCATTTGACACCAAGGACGTGAAGGTCCTTCTTCTCGAGAACGTCAACGACGCTGGAGTCAGCATATTGAAGGAGCAAGGATACCAGGTGGAAGCGTTGAAGGCGAGCTTGCCTGAGGATCAATTGATTGAGAAGATTCGCGATGTGCATGTCATCGGTATCCGCTCCAAGACGAAGCTCACCAAGAAGGTGTTGGAGGAGGCCAAGAACCTGACTGTCATTGGATGTTTCTGTATCGGTACAAATCAGGTCGACCTCCAGACTGCTGCGCAAAAGGGCATCGCTGTCTTCAACTCGCCCTTCAGCAACTCGCGCTCCGTCGCCGAACTCGTCATCTCGGAGATCATCGCTCTGGCTCGTCAGCTCACCGATCGCTCAATGGAGCTGCACAATGGCACATGGAACAAGGTCAGCAAGGGCTGCTGGGAGATTCGCGGCAAGACTCTGGGCATAGTCGGTTACGGCCACATTGGTAGCCAGTTGAGTGTGCTGGCCGAGTCTATGGGCATGGGCGTCATTTACTACGACGTCCTGACCATGATGGGTCTGGGTACTGCACGGCAGGTAGCCTCACTGGACGACCTTTTGCAACAGGCCGACTTTGTGTCACTGCATGTTCCAGCAACATCAGAGACCAAGGACCTCATTGGACCCAACGAGTTCGCCAAGATGAAGGACGGCAGCTACCTCATCAACAACGCTCGCGGAACTGTCATCGACATCCCCGCTCTCATCGAGGCGTCGAGATCGGGCAAGATTGCTGGTGCAGCCATCGACGTGTTCCCCAACGAGCCCGCTGGAAACGGCGACTACTTCAGCAACGACCTCAACTCATGGACCAAGGATTTGGTCGGTCTCAAGAACATCATCCTAACCCCACACATTGGCGGCAGCACCGAGGAGGCCCAGAGCGCGATTGGTGTCGAGGTCAGCACTGCGCTAGTGCGTTATGTCAACGAGGGCACCACACTCGGTGCAGTGAACATGCCCGAGGTCAATTTGCGCAGCTTGACACACGACGAGCCCAACAGCATGCGAGTCATCTACATCCACAAGAACGTACCTGGTGTTCTTCGACAGGGTGAGTCAAGCCGTGCATACACTTTGAGAAAGTGAGGCTAACATGTGGGCAGTGAATGGCATCTTGCTCCACCACAACATCGAGAAGCAAATGTCCGATTCAAGAGGCGAGGTTGCGTACCTCATGGCGGATATCAGCGACGTCAAGGAGGAGGAGATTCGAGATCTCTTCCAGAGCCTCGAGGAGCTGTCGTGTAAGTCTGGATATCGTTTTTCCAACAAGGCGGAAGCTAATTTGAGCAGCGTGCATCCGTACCAGGGTGCTCTACTAGACTATGACGGGTGATGGGTGTCTGGTTTCAGCGTGTTCCGAAGGTTGGGAAAAGCATGCTCAACTCGTTTCGTGGAAAGTAGAGGCAGGGACGCAAGCAAAGCAAAAGCATTCAACATGGCGTTCTGAGGTGATAGAATGCGCAATATATCGCAGGTTGGCTCATTCATCCGAATAAACAGTTTTTTCAATCATCCAGGTGTGCCTCAACTGATGTCCGAGATTCGTCTGAACTATATGTAGTAGCGTGACAGACGACGGTTCTCTTCGTGACTGGCGAACGCACATAATCAGTGGATCGTAGTCTTCCAAGTACCATTATCAGTCTCTGTCGTAGTTGAAGTATATCAAGTTGTCTGATGATCGTGATGAGTGTTTCAGCGTGCCGGCCACGCAACAAACGGCGGAAAGTGGCGCGGGCGAAACGTTGGTTTTGGCAGTGTGCTTGATCCTCGTGATGTTGCAGTAGCGCAGCATCGAGTGGAGTAGGGACAGTGGGTGTGTCAGAGCATGCCAGGTCATATGGCTGAGTGTGGAAGACGTCAAAACGTCAAGCTGTCAAGTGGCACGGCATGGCCGCCGGGGACGCTGCAGACGCGAACATGCGGGTGGAGCTTTTTGCAGACTGACGGCGAGAGAGTGCGTCTGTGGTGAGACGCTCTTCATGCGCGGCTCCAGGTGTTCTGCAGGCTCATGGCGTGTGGTTGGCCAGCCCCTGCGTGCTTGGCTCGTGCTGCAAGCGGGACGAGTTGAATCGATGTTGGCGGTGAGTGTGCAGCTAGCGTGCCCGCCCGCCAAAAGTCCATGGACGACACCGCCTGGAGCAGCCCAAGCCCTCAACACGCACACTGAGCCCAGCCATGCATTTCCTGCTGTGACTGCGGCGACCCTGCACGCTGACTCCTCCCACTGCCCAGCGGCCGCACTGAACATCGCGAGCTGTGGCCTGTAGCCTCTGCCACCACCACCGAGGGGCCCTGTGGACCCTGACAGTCGCTCCCACCAACACCGCCAGAGGGAGCGGGACACGACCACCACCATGGCACACATCTACGAGAACGGCACCCGCGCATGGCAGCCCGATGCCACCGACGGCTGGGTCGCCTCCGAGGTCGTCGAGAAGAAGATCGAGGGCGACAAGGTGAAGCTGGTCTTCCAGCTCGAGAATGGCGAGGTACGCACACAATGCCAAAACACCACCAGCGCCCCGGCTGACGATGCACAATGCAGTCAAAAACCGTCGAGACGACGCTGTCCGCCATCCAGACTGGCAATGACCCGAATCTGCCCCCGCTCATGAACCCGGCAATGCTCGAAGCCAGCGATGACCTGACCAACCTGTCACATCTCAACGAGCCGGCCGGTACGAACACCACCCCAGACGGAAGGATCAGGGCAAACATGCTGACAATGCACAGTGCTCCAGGCCATCAAGCTGCGGTACCTGCAGAAGGAGATCTACACATACTCGGGTATCGTGCTGATTGCGACCAATCCCTTCGCCCGCGTCGACTCCCTCTACGTCCCCGGCATGGTCCAGGTCTATGCCGGCAAGCAACGATCCTATGGCGCACCCCACTTGTTTGCCATCGCTGAAGAGGCCTTTGCGTAGGTTCACTCCACACCCCGTTTTTCAGATCTGCAGCTGACACTCCCAGCGACATGTTGCGGGACCAGAAGAACCAGACCATTGTCGTCTCTGGAGAGTCCGGAGCCGGCAAAACCGTCAGTGCCAAATACATTATGCGATACTTCGCCACACGCGAGTCCCCGGACAACCCAGGCCGGAGACGAGGCAAGGCCGACTCCATGAGCGAGACCGAAGAGCAGATCCTCGCCACCAATCCCATCATGGAAGCCTTCGGTAACGCCAAAACCACCCGTAACGACAACTCCTCCCGTTTCGGTAAATACATCGAGATCTTGTTCAACAAGCAGACGGACATCATTGGTGCCAAGATCAGGACATACCTGCTTGAGCGGTCGCGACTTGTGTTCCAGCCGCTTAAGGAGCGGAACTACCACATCTTCTACCAGCTTATTGCAGGTGCTACCGATGCTGAGCGGCAAGAGCTCTCGCTCAAGCCGGTCGAGGAGTTTAGCTACCTCAACCAAGGCAGTGCGCCAGTCATCGACGGTGTAGACGACAAGGCTGAGTTCAACGCAACAAGGGACTCTTTGACCAAGATTGGTGTGTCTACCGAGACGCAGGCTGGCATCTGGAAGCTCCTTGCCGCCCTTATTCACATTGGAGACGTCAAAATCACAGCCACCCGCACAGACTCGAATCTTGCTCCAGATGAGCCTGCATTAGTCAAGGCTTGTGCGCTGCTTGGAATCGACGCAAACAACTTCGCCAAATGGATTGTCAAGAAGCAGCTCATTACTCGTGGAGAAAAGATCGTCTCAAACTTGACCCAACAACAAGCTGTGGTCGTCCGTGACTCCGTCGCCAAGTTCATCTACTCGAGTCTGTTCGACTGGCTCGTAGAGCGCACCAACGAGAGTCTGGCGACCGAGGAGGTTCTCTCACAAGCTCAAACGTTCATCGGTGTTCTGGATATTTACGGCTTCGAGCATTTCGCAAAGAACTCTTTCGAGCAGTTCTGTATCAACTACGCCAACGAGAAGCTGCAGCAAGAGTTCAACGCCCACGTCTTCAAGCTTGAGCAAGAAGAGTACGTCCGTGAGCAAATTGACTGGCAATTCATCGATTTCGCCGACAACCAGCCATGTATCGACCTCATCGAAGGAAAGCTCGGTGTACTGTCCCTGCTCGACGAAGAGTCGCGTCTGCCCATGGGCTCAGACGAGCAGTTCGTGACCAAGCTGCACCACAACTTCTCCGGAGACAAGCACAAGTTCTACAAGAAGCCCCGTTTCGGAAAGTCATCCTTCACCGTCTGCCATTATGCTGTCGATGTCACATACGAGTCCGATGGCTTCATTGAGAAGAACAGGGATACCGTGCCTGATGAGCACATGGAGGTGCTCAAGGCCTCGAACAACAAGTTCTTGTCCGAGGTCTTGATTGTTGCTGCCCAGATCCGTGAGAAGGAGACCGCATCCACACAGTCAGCCAAGCCCGGTGCCGCCGTGTCCGCTGGCCGTAGAATTGCCGTGAACAGGAAGCCGACTCTTGGTGGTATTTTCAAAGCATCGCTCATTGAGCTCATGTCTACCATCAGCTCCACTGACGTCCATTACATTCGTTGTATCAAGCCCAACGAAGCCAAGGTAGCCTGGCAATTCGATGGACCCATGGTTCTGAGTCAATTGCGAGCCTGTGGTGTCCTCGAAACTGTGAGAATCAGTTGCGCTGGCTACCCAACACGATGGACATACGAAGAGTTTGCACTTCGTTACTACATGCTGGTTCGCTCAAATGAATGGACGCCCGAGATTCGAGACATGGCCAAGGCCATCTTGAAGAAGGCGTTGGGCGCTGGAAAGAACGATGGCACAGACAAGTACCAGATGGGTCTCACAAAGATTTTCTTCCGCGCTGGTATGCTTGCTTTCCTCGAGAATCTGCGAACGGCCAGGCTCAACGACGCCGCCATCATGATCCAGAAGAATCTTCGCGCCAAGTACTACCGCCGTATCTATGTGGAGATGCGCGAAGCTGTCGTGTCTGTTCAGGCATTGGCAAGGGGTTTCATGGCAAGAGAGCGTGCCGAGGAGGCCAGGCAAGTCAGGGCCGCCACAATCATCCAGAAGTCCTGGCGTGGCAGCAAGGTCCGAAAGGAATACAATGTCATCCGCAACTCGATCATTGCCCTGCAAGCCCAAGCCAAAGGAAGGCTGCTCAGACAGGCCATCATGGACCGACAATGGCTGCGAGCTGCTCTCATCTGCCAACGCAGCTGGCGCTCACAGAGGCTGCTTCGAGACTGGCGCAACAAGAGGAAGAGCGTTGTCATCATCCAGAAGCTGTGGAGAGGAAAGATTGCACGCAGGCAGTACAAGACCCTGCGCGCGGAATCTCGCGATCTCAAGAACATCTCTTACAAGCTGGAGAACAAGGTCGTGGAACTCACACAGACTCTTGGTTCGATGAAGGAGCAGAACAAGTCGCTCAAGTCTCAGGTCGAGAACTACGAGAACCAGATCAAGTCATACAAAGAGCGAAGCCGTGCCCTCGAGAACCGGCAAAAGGAGCTGCAGGCCGAGGCCAATCAGGCTGGTATCACTGCTGCCAAGCTCAGCCAAATGGAGGACGAGTACAAGAAGTTGCAGACAAGCTACGACGAGAGCAACGCCAAGATGCGCCACTTGCAAGAGGAGGAGAAGGAGCTACGCGCATCGCTCAAGAGGACCACAGACGATCTCGAGTCGTCCAAGCGAAGAAGCAACGTCACCGAGACCGAGAAGATGTCCCTCCGACAGCAGCTTGCCGAGCTGCAAGAGCAGGTCGAGATCATGAAGCGCTCCGGACCTCTGAACGGCGAGCTGCCCAACGGCAATGCGCCTATGGCCGCAAGTGGCTTCCTCAAGATGGTCACATCCAAGACCCCCAAGCGACGAAGCGCTGGCCCAGACACTCGCGATCTGGAGCGCATCAGCATGACATACAACCCACGCCCCGTCTCTATGGCGCCTGGAATGTCTGCGCACAGGCAAAATCTGTCTGGCTCGACATTTGCCCACTTCGATAACGTCGAAATGGAACTCGAGTCTATCCTCGCTGATGAGGATATGTTGAACGACGAGGTTACTCTTGGTCTGATTAAGAACCTCAAGATTCCATCGCCGACCACAACACCACCGCCAACAGACAAGGAGGTGCTTTTCCCTGCATACCTCATCAACCTCGTTACATCTGAGATGTGGAACAATGGTTTCGTCAAGGAATCTGAGCGCTTCCTAGCCAACGTCATGCAGTCGATCCAGCAGGAGGTCATGCAGCACGACAGCGACGATGCCATCAACCCTGGCGCCTTCTGGCTCAGCAACGTCCACGAGATGCTGTCCTTTGTCTTCCTCGCCGAAGATTGGTACGAGCAGCAAAAGACTGACAACTACGAGTATGATAGGTTGCTCGAGATTGTCAAGCACGATCTTGAGAGTCTTGAGTTCAACATCTACCACACCTGGATGAAGGTACTCAAGAAGAAGCTGCAGAAGATGATCATTCCTGCCATCATCGAGTCGCAGTCTCTTCCTGGATTCGTTACCAACGAGTCCAACCGCTTCCTCGGCAAGCTGCTCCAGGGCAGCAACACGCCAGCCTTCAGCATGGACAACCTCCTGAGTCTGTTGAACAGCGTGTACAAGGCCATGAAGGCCTACTACCTAGAGGACTCGATTATTACGCAGTGTGTTACCGAGCTTCTCCGCCTTGTTGGCGTCACAGCCTTCAACGACCTTTTGATGAGGAGAAACTTCCTTTCTTGGAAGCGCGGTCTGCAGATCAACTATAACATCACTCGCATCGAGGAGTGGTGCAAGTCACATGATATGCCCGAGGGTACGCTCCAACTCGAGCATCTCATGCAAGCTACCAAGCTGCTCCAGCTCAAGAAGGCCACTCTCAATGACATTGAGATCATCCAGGATATTTGCTGGATGCTGAGCCCGAACCAGATTCAGAAGTTGCTGAACCAGTACCTCGTAGCCGACTACGAGCAGCCTATCAACGGCGAGATTATGAAGGCTGTTGCCTCGAGGGTTACCGAGAAGAGCGACGTATTGCTCTTGACAGCTGTCGACATGGAGGACTCCGGTCCTTATGAGATTGCAGAGCCCCGTGTCATTACTGCGCTCGAAACATACACGCCATCATGCAAGTCCTTGCCGATTCACTTATATTCTACCTCAATACTGACTTCTCATCAGGGCTACAAACTCCCCGCCTCAAGCGCCTCGCTGAGATCGTCTCGCAACAAGCCATTGCTCAACAAGAGAAGATGGACTTTGATGGACCCGAAGACGAGGAGAACGACGGCACCAACGGAACCAACGGCGACGGCGCCATGATGAACGGAAACGGCATTGGTCACGAACATGATACCATCCACGAGGAGATTGCGGCATAGATTGCTGGCCCTCCTGTATGATTCTTTTGTTACAGCATAGATGATGAGAAACGCATGGGAATCTTGTTACGCGTGGCGATGTTGGGGTTGGGTAGAATGTATGTGGATGTGTGTAGGTAATGTGATTTTTTCTGGGGCAATGAGGGGACGCATGGAAAAGGGATGTGAGCTACGAGATTATTGATTACTATGATGAGATGAGATAGTTGGAATGAGAATGGAATGCATTGAGATAGATTAGTATTGAGGTTTAGGAATCGCCTGGCTGAGTCGCTTGTTTGAGATTGTGAATAATGTCATTAGCTCTGGGGACTGGGTTGAAGAAGACGCTACGGGAAGTCATCGCAGCAATGTATGGTGGTATTTCTCAGAGTTGACATTCAGAGTTGATCTATCGTCAAAACATGCATGCCATAATAGCCTCTCGACTTTATAGATTCCCCAAGCTGAAACTTGGGACACTTACGCAGTGGATTAAGTTTATACTTGATGTCTAGATTTTCCAGCCCGGACATGGGGGTTTCAAGACACTGAAAATGCTTCAGAAACGCGCCTCCTGAAAGCACAGCGATTGGCTTTTCGTCATGATCGTGTAAAGTATTTTCTCTCTCGAAGGAAATTGCAAAGATCTGTGTATGGAGGTCGTGTAGGCGAGTCTGCTCCGTGTCTGAACCAGTGCAAACCAAGTACATTTTCGTTGCCAAGCTGAAAATTGAAGGCGAGGTGGTCAACGTAAGAAGCGAGATGAAGCTGGGATGTCGAGATATGCTCTAGAACCGTCGATTAGCCTTGGACATGTTCATTTTCTTGATAGCTACACTTGCTTCGGAATGGGGTCTCTGCGTTTCAGCATACGTCGAAGTGTGGTCGTGGCAGACTGTTCACGCTGTGTTTTAGATCTTGGTACATTCAAGTCGCTCTCGGGCCTGGGGCAGACCCGCTAGGTCGATCGAGTATCCAGTTCGGCTTGTGGCCACTGTGAATGTTGCCGTCTCATATTTGTGTCGTTCGCTTTGTGGACCTGTAGCGCAAGACCGGCCAGTGATATTTTAGTGATGAGGTTTCAACTAATCACTTGCATGCAATCTTATGATCCCCTTCCTATTGTTGTGACTAGGAATTGATATCGACATTGAAAACACTTCTTTCACCGACTTTGCAATGCTTCGTTGGCTAGGTCATGCTGTGTCGCATAGACGGAGCCTCAACAGCTGACTTCTTCTGAATTTTCTTGGAACTCAATCTGCTCACTCCTTATCTCACGAAATTACGGATGGCAGAAGCGAAGTGCGCACGCAACTTTTCGTTTGGCATATTGAAACATGACCAGTAGAGTGCACGACATTGGATCCGACAGCACTCGCTACGAGCCCCACTGCAATTGTTATCATCCCCTCTTTTGCCCACAATAGGACGACACAAGCTTCAGCGAATGACCGTTCACATATCTGCCTAGAACTCTTCACCAGCACTCCGTAAGCCAGGTCGGATTGCGAGAAAGCAAACGATTCACCGCCTGTAACGCCAAGGTTACACGCGCGCGGATGACCGCATTGCTGCCTTGACACCATGGAGTGAAAGTAGATTGTACTTAATCTAGTTAGCTTTATTTACGACCTTGGCCCTCATGCTACTTATTCAATGTTCGCTCTCATCATTTCTGCTGGCTCGCTCCACAACATCACAACTGTGACCAAGCAAACCGACAAACCTACCCACTATGGCGCCGCGAACCCGCCTGCAGCGCGAGCCGTCACGACGAGTACAGTATGCTGGGCATTCTGAACCTGGACCTGCAGGCTCTCTTGCGAATCCCATCGAGGTTGAAGACACGCCCGAGCCTGTAACCCCTATCTCGACCCGCACTCGCCGTGGGGTGGGATAGAAACCTGGACACAGTGGCGTTCAGAAGCGCAAGGCTGCTTCAAAGAAGGCTGTCAAGAAGGTGGTTGCGGTCAAGAAATCGCATTCCAAGCGCGAGTGCGTTATCTGCGTCAATACCAAGGTCATCTCCACTTCCTTCAAGCTCGATGGCGACGAAGATGCCTGCGAGCACTTCCACAACATCTGTAATGGGTGTATCGAGAGTACTATCAAGGGCAAGACCGAAACCCGTCAGTTCCCTGGGGCGGGCCTTGCCTGTTTCTATCCAAGCTGCAATCATGTCTTGGACATGTCGACACTGAAGAAGGCACTCACCAAGAAGGCATTCAACAAGTAAGTCTCGAAACCCTGCACGATTAGAAAGCACTTACTAACTATATCCAGGTACGATGCCGCTCTCACGAAGCACTTCCTCTCCGCCTCGCCCAACTTCATCGCCTGCCTCAACCCCGAATGCGGCGAGTACTTCTCCATCGAGGACTGCTCGAGCGGCACCAACGACACCGCTGATTCCAAGAAGGCGACCAAAGGTAAAGGTAAGGCAAAGGCCCAGCCAAAAGATGCCACCAAGAAGCTCATCATCTGCCCCTACTGCAGCGACGGCCTCTGCATAACCTGCAACCGCCCCTGGCACGCCAAAACCTCCTGCAGCAAAGCCAAAGACGCCGAAGATGCAGCCTCGCTCGCGCAGATCCAGGCCCTCGGCGCAAAACAGTGTCCCCAGTGCGGCGTCCACATCGAGAAGCGCGGCGGCTGCGACCACATGACGTGCGACCGCTGCCACCACAACTTCTGCTGGCAGTGTCTCGTCACGTACGACGGCCGCGAGCACGCCAAGGGCTGCGTCCATGGCCGCCGCAATGTCGCGGCTGAGATGGGGAATTGGGTCGCGGAGAATGCGACGCTGGAACAGATTAATGCGGCGATTGAGCAGGCGAGGCAACGCTTGGATGATCCGAATGTTGAGCGTCAACAGGTTGAGCAGGATGAGGTGATGAGGAATTGGCCTGGTGTGGAGTTCTTTGCGCCGCCGGGTGCGGCTGGTCAGCAAGTTGCGCAGAACCTACTTCAGCAATTGCAAGGTATGGTTGCTGGATTGCCGAACTTCCTTGGCGGTGGTGGTGGTGGTGGTGCTGCTAACGGTGCTGCTAACGGTGCTGGCAATGGTGCTTAAGAACCTCCCTATACTGAGCTTGCTCTGGTGGTTCAGCATGACTTGAAAATCGCGCAACAGGTTGATCCATGGCTTAAGGAATCGAGGTTGTCAGGGCCCTTTCAGCGGCCTCCGATATCGAAGTACATCGGTGTACATGAGATGAGATATGGAAGCGAACTGGAACCATGATGTCATGTCGCAATTCATTGATACGAATCCAACGTATTTCAGCGTACTACAAATGCATCAATCATTCTTCACTTACTTTTGGCAAACTTGTTTGGATAATCTGATCATATCATGTGCCAGTGTTACGTGAAGACGAATCATGAATCAGACGGTCTCGGATGCTTCTCACTGAACGCTGTACCATTATGAGTGGGCTACAAAAGTTACAGAATCAAGTACATGGGCTCGGCCTATATATCAACACCTCCGCTAGATCCTCTCAAGTAGACACATCTACTCGCTCTTGAGCACCCTGTCCAAAATCCTCTTTCTGTAGACCCAAGACCTCGCCTTCTTTCCGTAGATGTACATTGGGACCGTAGTCAAAGTAACCGCCGCAGTGGTGCCACCAATGACATAGAAGGTCTCCCTAACACCCTGGACCGCAACCCAGTCATTGGCGTAGAAAGTCAATCCGAAAGCGAACAAGTTCTTGACGAAGTTCATGATGGCGAAGGCTTCAGCGGACTGCTCACGATGGCAATCGCTGACGTATGTGACAACGGAGGTGGTTCCGAGTTGGACACCCAAATTGATCATTCCCATGCAGACGATAACTGGAATGGGCCAGGGGTCGCGGCTGTAGAGGGATTGGCCCCAGGCGAAGAAGCCGGTGGTAACGAAGAGGAGGTATGTGAGCATGATGGGGAGGCGGAATTCGGGTTCTGTAAAAGGAGGTTAGTGGCTACGTACATTTCAGTCAAATATCTGGCAAGAACTTACCGAAAACACCACCGTTTCGCTTTGACATGAACTTGGCGACACCATCGACAACGTATCCTGCCGCAAGAGTGGCGATGAGCGAGGCAACGAAGGACGATACGTTTGTGGCGCCGACGGCGGAAACACTGAAGTTGTACGGAGGTGCCGAGAAGATTTGCGAGAGAGTGATGGAGATGAGGACAAGCCAAGATATACAGATCGTGAAGAGTAGGGTGGCCCACGCGACGATTGGTGAGAGGATCATGAAGAAGGGTCGCAGGATAGTCCTCCAAAACGAAACCTTGTCCCAGTAGCCGTTCCAAGGCATGAGCTCCTTCATGTATGAGTCCTTGGGCTCAGATGGTCCGCCGGCGCCAGCGTGCGATCGCTCTTCCATCTGGATCGCAGATTCCTTCTCATTCATGCCTGTGTCGACTGTCCTGCCAGAGGTATCGATGTTAATAGCCTCGGGTCGGTGGTAGGCTGTTTCCGGCATGAAGAAGATGACGAGGAGAAGCATGACCACGAAAGCGGCACCCATTGCATGCATAGCGATACGGAAGCCAGCCTTTTCGATAATAGATCCAGCTACCATTGTCAGCAAAGTCACCGTGATATGATCTGTACATGCGGCTCACCAATAGGTCCGGCCAAATTGATGCCACCCAATACTCCAAGATTGAAAATGGCCATACGGAAGCCTCTCTCGTGAACATGCCACACATCTGCGACAGATGCCGGAATCAAAGCTTCGAAAGGCGCCATGCAGAAACCCTGGACAGCTCGTGCTCCGGACATGGAGCCAAAGCTCCCAGATTCCGCAGCCCAGAATGCTGACACAGCCAGTCCAATTGTGGTTGCGATATAAACTGGTCGCTTGCCGACCTTCACAGCTGCTGCATTGCAGACAAGAGATCCAGCAGCAATGGAGGCAATGCAAGATCCATTGGCACCTGGACGTAATTCGTTAGCTATCTCTACACCATCTCAAGATGATCTGAGCACTTACCTAGTGTGAACCTCTGAAGAGGAACGCCGAACTGCTCAGCAAGAGGAACAAAGGCGGGTGTCAAGAGCGGCCCAACAGCTCCGACAGCGCCACACCCAAAGCCGATAACGACTGTGAACATCTCCTTCTTCCATCGTGGCCAGTTGTACGGATCATTAGGCGAGTCGCTGGGCTGTGGGACAAGCACAATCTGGCCAGACTTGTCGTGCTTCAACAGCCCACGGTCAATACCAGCGACTTCGGCGTCGACGCTGTTGAGCTCGCTGAGCGGTGCCGTTCCGGGTACATGCTCGATCTTGGTATCGTCGATAATTCCGAGAGGCATTGTGACGGGTGACGTCGGTGTCAGACAATGATCAGATGAGAGTGGAGTGATCAGTCCCGACTGTCTGTTTTTCAGAATCCGGGGCACGTTGGGCCTGCTACAAGTATTGTGCACTGAGTCGCACTAAAATGTGGAGGAAGCCCCTCGCGACTCAGGTGCTCGTGGGTGAAGCGAGTGGCGTTGCGGAGACAGGTTACGCGGGGGAAGAGCTGGGGTAAACATGGCCAAATACGGCAACGGCGACACCTGTAGTGGTATGGAGCAGCATCGGCACTTGACAACTCGGATGACTCTGCCGGGGCAATGAAGACTAGTCCATAAGCTGAAGTCATCCGATGCGTATCTCGATTTCAGGTTTCCGGACTCGCTATGTTTGCTGCCATTGTTATTGCGATACCTGCCATACTTACTCTGCTCATCGACTTTTATGCATTGATGCTACTTGCAAGGGCAATGTTTCCTCGAAAGACTATGCACACATAACAGTGCATAATTTTATGCGTCTCGATGGATCTTCCAAGACTCAAGACAGATAACCGCAAAACATCGGGACTTGCACCATGACAGTATCGAATGAGCCCCAAATCCTTTGCGGCTCCGCCGCCACGGCACCGGCACCACTACCATGAGGCTGGTCCCCCAATCTCTCTTTCCAGGCACCTAGCCAGTCAGATAGCGTCAATTCAGTATAGATGAACATTTCCCGGCGCGCTCATAGATCACTTGCATACCGGCCTCGAACAATACCTTGGCAGTTGCTGATGGTCTGGAGCCAATTCCACGTCTCCCTGAGATGTGCTAAGTAATACTAGTCCTTCACTTGTTGTAGCCTCGAGATGGAATGACTTCCCCAGTCTCATGCCCCCCGGACTTGTTGAGTGTGGGGTTCCGGGGTTCCGGTGCCTACGCACTGGTGTTGCGGCTGAGGGACCACCCACGCCAGGTTGGACCCATCTGCCTAGACCACAGTAAGGACCTGACGTCCAGGAGTCTGATTCGAGAGCCCCACGCACCTTAGGACGTTTGAATCGCACGTGGACTTCGTATCTCACCGCGCGGTGGGTTCCTTCATCTCGCTAAACCAGTCCGCGGAGTCTATCCCGGATAGAATGGGCAGTAGCTGTACGAAGGAGGTGGTTTTTAGTGCCGCATCTATCCTACGGAATCTCATGTGCACAAAGCTCAACAAGGAGTACTACACGTGCGTGTAAATTGTATAGTATCCTCTTAGTTTCTATATAAGGTACTATAGGACTACGCATAAAAAAAATGTAATTCAGTCTGAATGCAGCAGAGGTCGATAATCTCCGTGAACGGGCCTGCGCGGTGCATCACGAAAAACCGGCTCCTTCGTATACACGTTAAGCTATGCAATGTTCATGTGATTATGCAGGTGCAATCCCGGCATCTGGTACCCCGGTCCCCGTTGTTGCCCAGAGTCTTTATTGGTGCCAATACATGGCTATCCGTGCTTTGCAAGATATTACTCCACCCAAGTCAAAGCTCAGCAGCCTCTCAGGAAATGACAGCATTGTGACTGTGAACATCGAGTCAATTCATAAGCAGACCTTATGCGAAGTGAAGTGAAAGCTAGAACATCAACTGCCCCATTCAAAGAGCGGACACTGCTCCGAAGTCTATAGTGTTCTCGATGCACTTCGCGCAAGGAGAAGTTCGGATGGCTTGATTCGTTGGGAACGAACACGAATGCCCCACGAACATCAATGTTAGCCAGCTGGGTGCCCAAACCACGCTTGCTTTTCCGGTCCTTGCTTCAGGAATCGGGAGGCAGACGCAGGCCCCATGTTGGTTGAGTGAGAGACTGCGGCCTCCTCGATCTCGATTACCGCACATCTCTCGATCAATATTTTCAAACAATCTTGCTCTTGTCCAGATCGCCTCCTCCTCCCACGCCGCCCACAAGTGTGGACTTGTTACCGATGACCACAACGCCGCACTTTGCTCTCGTCATAACGACATTCAGCCTCCTCATGTCAGCAAGAAAGCCAATGTCATTTGACGCATTGCAACGAACAGTCACAAACACCACGATGTCTGCTTCACAACCTTGAAACCCGTCGATCGACGATACCTCGACGGATGGTGTAGCAGTACCGAGTGCCTCCCTCTGTCGAGTATATGGTGTCAACACGGCAATTGATGGTTTTGGAGACTGTGAAGCAGTAGGCACAGTTGTCGGCCCCGAACTTGTCAGGAGGTCGACGACGCGCTTCCGTACTATCCCCAGGATCATTTCGACCTCAACCTCAGGAAATTAAATGATTGCGCAAGCCCAAGGAAGAAGCACACACTACAGGCGAATGGGCCTTAAGGCTTCGAGATGGACTGGATATCGAAAGGAAAAACAACGGATCTGGGGTTCGTATTAGTTGACAAGACCGTGATAGACCTGCATTGTATCTCGTTGCGTGTCACTGGATGCCGTTAACGGCAGTACCAATGTCGCGGCGTCTGGCCTGGGCCATCAGGCACCTATAATATCGCTACTAGATCTCTTCTTGGACTTCATGGTCATATCACAAAGGAACGCTTCTCGGGCAGGGGCTATGACTTGTCTAAATTCAGTTCCCCTCATGTCCGTTTGTGACCACCTTGCCACTACACAGCTTGTTTGTAGAGTCAGCGAATCGAGAGTCGCGAGCATAAGGCATGGTATCGATCTAGCAGCATACCAATAGCCAACACTTTGTCAAATACGACAACCTCACTTCCATGGCAAATAGCATTGTATCATGGACATAATCGGACGCAGCTTGAAGCAGTTGAATTCAGAAGTCGCTATCAACGTTTTGGCGAGACTGACAGAGCAAGAGCACATCTGATACCATGGAAGGTAAGTGTAAATGTACAAGCCAGACACAGCAAGCACGAGACCTCGACTACCCACACTTCTGCAAAGGTGAACCTACACTTACCACGAAAACGACCATCTTACATCCAACACTACGCACCTCTACATGCCCGAACAGTCGTTTTCAGCACGTCATGGCAGACCAAGCAACCCGCCCCCTCACCGAAACCGAACTCTCAAATGCTTACAGCGCCATGACCCTCGCAGACAAGAGCAAAGGAAAGGAACAAGCAGACCCTTCCAACCATTCTTCCGCCGCTCCCCCGAAGAACGACCCGTCCATGAGCCTCTCACCCACCAACTCCACGACCCTAACTGATGCTGAGCTGAAAGCACGAATGCACAGCGCATCGTGAGTAAACTGTAGCCATCGAACCGAGCATCGCAAGTGACTCATTGACGCATCCCAGACTCCACCGCCAATCCGCGACTTCAGCACAGCTATTCAACCTCGTTTCACCACCTCCCGTCCCGACATTGGTCATCATGGGGAATTCTGATCCTGTTTCTCGGCCCCCACAGACACCTGTTCTAAAACCCATGGACAACGGCACAGATATTCCGTCCATGCAGGCAAATTTGTCGTCGTCGGCGCAGGCGGGGTCGTCTCAACAGCAGCCTCCAGGCCCGGCTGTCCTCGACCAGAATGCTCATTGGCTGTGTGGGAATCCGAGGTGCGAGTGGAGGAATAGGATGAGAGCGAGCAGGTGTGTGGGGTGTGGGTGGGAGGTGCTGGCCTCGATGTGTTGGGTGAGGATGAGTGATGGGGAGTATGGATGGGGTTTGAGGACTACGTGGTGAAGGGGTAGAGTGGATTTCGAATAGATATGAAGACGGTGTCAAGGGTAAGGAAGGACAAGGTGACATCCATAGCAGAGACCGAGCGACAGTCTCGCAAGCTCAAGACTATTTTTCAAACAACGTCTTGCTTTACTCCATTTCTCAAACTACCGCTTCTTTTCAAACTCCTCTTCCCATCCGCTATTTGAGTACTGCATGTTTACCACCCACCAACCCACCAAACCAACCCTCCCAAACCGACACTGATTCCAAGATGCCACGCAACCCCCCACGCCATCGCAAACAAAAACTTGGGACTAAACACCGTCCAAATGAACAGATGCTGCCTTAGCACCGTACAAGCGACCATCACACTCCCCAACATACCCGCCGTCCAAAACGTCAACACAGCCACATGATCCACCCACCTCCCCTTCCTCCCCCTGCTCTCCCTATCAACTTCCTCCTTCCTCGCCATCTCGTTCAGATACTCATGCTCCTGCGCGATCCAATCCGCTTTGTGCAATTCCTTTGTATCGATGTAGCGTTGCTGCTTACCATGCGCACCGAGGAGGAGGATGCCGGCGACAGACCAGTACACGGGCCCGGCCCAGTTTGAGAGGAAGACGAGCAGGCCGACAGCCAGGACGTTGTAGTCTGATACGCCGTTGTAGGCGTTTGAGAGGTCGATGGAGGAGACGGAGTTGGAGTTGCCGAGGGCGAAGAAGGAGGTGTGGGAGAGGAGGAGGGTGGTTAGGGTTATGGACGTGGGGGAGAGGTTGAGGAGGGCTGTGAAGGTTAGGTTTGTGAGAAAGCGGGGGATGGGGATGGGAACGGGAAGAGGATTGGTGGACTTACTGAGGAAGAAGAATTGGAGGCGGAAGAGGAGGTAGAGGGGGGTGTTGTGGGCTTTGGTTTGGGTGAGGAGGAAGAGGGTTGTTAGGTCGAAGAGGGCGACTGCGAAGTCTGGGATGCGTTAGCAATGACCTGGAATACGTGTAAGGACGGGAGACTTACCGCCATTACCTGATCGTCCTCGCCTCGCTCTTTTCCTGCTTCGTTGCCACTCTGCAAACGCAATCCAGAACGCACTGAGTAAAAGGCCACCGAAGACCATTCTCGCAAGACCCACGAGGTTCAGATCCTCGATTGATTCCATCATGTTGCCGGTCATGTCATAAGTGAGCTCGGGTGCATCTTTCGCAGTGAAAGCAAGTTTGAACATGAAAGATGTTCCACATAACGGCATTACCGCAATGACCCCCATGAAACGATTAGTTTCCGTGGACTCAATCTCCGCATCATTAGCCTTTTGCTCATTGTCGAAAGTAGCTAGTGAGCGTGCAATGTGTCTCGATAAGCGAAGTGTGATGTCCATGTACGTTACACCAATCAAGGACCACAAGACAAAGCTACTGCCGTGGAAGATGCCGCTATTGACAATATCATCGGCTCCTGCATACTTCTGGCCCGTCTGGTTCCATCGTCTGATGACTCTGTGGAGCACGAGGGCCATGATGGCTGGGTGGAAGATCCATTGATTTGACCAGTCTTTGCGCATGCTCGTGAGGAAAATGACGAAGAACCAGCCGGACGTCACCCAGTACCAGAAATTATGCTCTTCTTCGACGTATGAGGATGCGAACATGAGAACTGCGTACAATATCGAGGACAGAGCATAATAGATACCAGCCGAGGAAATTGGACGAAATTTGGGCAAAGTGAAGAACGCCAAAGCACAGATCAGAAAGGTGAGAGCACTTCCGATGTACAGGCGGGGTACATCGTAGTTGGAAGCGGATCCAGACATTGTTTCTTGGGCTTCACGCATGAACTGGAATGGTCAGTACCAATCCTGAAGAGGTCTTGACCACATCGCTGGCAATACGGGTGCTCCTCGGCGGCTTACATTGTAAAGATTATCGCTCGGGTCAGTGCGGTCGCCAATGTTCTTCACTGCAGCTTGCCACTTGCATGCAAGCGCTTGGCCATCTGATACACCCTATAACAGTCAGTATCAATATAGTAGATCAGGAAGACACAACTCACTCCAGAAGAGGCGCAATCGAAGCCCATCTCTTTCGATCCGAGGGACTTTTCGTCGAACCTCAGACCCGTGTATTTCGCTTCAACAATCTTCTTGATCTGCTTCGCGTTACGGTACAGAAGTTGTACGCAGTCGGCGCCTAGACTTGTCAGCTGCTAGTCGGTGCCCAATCCTTCATACTCACTCTTCTCCCAGAATCCCAGAAACTCTTCCAAAAATACACCGAGATTGTTCTGGGGTACAGGGAATCCAAGCAGCCCAGCAAGCGTAGGCGCTATGTCGCTCTGTTCCACCATTCGATAGTACTCGAACTCGCCTTCGTGCTTTGGCTTGACAGGACTCTGTCTGCCTGATGATTTAGTAACCTTAGTGAGCTTGGGGCTCATGAAGACTAGAGCAGGTGATGTCTCGCCAGGTGAAGATCCACCATGATTACCGCCATCGTTCATGCCATGGTCGCCGCAGATGACGAACAGAGTGTCGGAGAGATGGTCCTCGTTCTCGATAGCAGTATATATCGTGCGCACCATGTCATCCATCTCCTTCTGCTTCGGGATCATATTCGGACTACACTGCATCAGCATTTCCAACACCACCCAGCTTCTTCGGCGACCTACCTCTTAGGACCAGCCTTGTGTCCGATATGATCCAAGCCCAGATAATGCAAGATCATCGCGTTCCAATCACTGTTGAGCAGCTCCTCAGGAACATGCCTCGTCACATTATTATCCACTTCCGTGAAATCCTACAGGGCCACAGATCAAAAGTCAACAATCTATTGCTCCTACATACACGAGGTGAATGATGCGCACTGACCGAAACAAAGAAACTGGTTGTCCCATCTGCACGCTCGAAGAAGTCGGGGAAGAGCTTCAACCACGTGTCGTCGCCGTACATGACCAGCTTGCCCTTGCTGCTGCCAAAGTCCTTGGCTCTGATCTGTGCGAGCCATGTGTCTTGCGTGCCGAGTGTGGAAGTCGTGTCCGACTCGGC
This sequence comes from Phaeosphaeria sp. A1 3.1a, assembly GCA_003501895.1. Lineage (NCBI taxonomy): Eukaryota > Fungi > Ascomycota > Dothideomycetes > Pleosporales > Phaeosphaeriaceae > Phaeosphaeria > Phaeosphaeria sp. A1 3.1a. Next base: position 108,233 of record QVXC01000049.1, read on the forward strand.
AAAATTCAAAATCACGTCCACAAAGGAGGGGATGGAGCCGGTGGTGATGGCTTTGACGCGGGGCATTGTGATGGTTGGGGACGTAGCATGAGCTGTGAGCGGGATCGCGGTACCGTCTCGTATCAAACTAGATGAAAATCAATGTGTATCCAAGGATTGGAAGTTTTTGGTCGCACCTCTGCACGAAGCTCATGCCACTATCCTCACCAAACACGAAGTCACTCCTCAGCGCATCCACGACCATGAAGACCAGCTTGTTGAAGGGGGCCTCGGGTAGCCTCTGCAAATCTCCATCCAGCTCTTCATATTGTGCCAGCCCGGGCATGAACGGCTTATACGGGAAGAAGCCAGTCGCGAAGACGAGGATCGCGACTGGAATCAGAAGATTCGCAAGCGCGAGGAGAAGTGTTCGGTTGCCCATTGTGTCGGCGGAACCTGCCGATTAGTCTTTGCGATGAATATACTACAGCGAAAAAGAAAGGAGCGACATTGAACTAGAAGACAGCTTGCAATGAATCCATCACGGTGTCGATTCGCGACGCGACGTCTTTCCGACACTCCAATCCAGGGTCCAAGCACTAGTCCGCATTAGCTTAGCTGAGGACACCAAAATCGAGCCAATGACATCACCAAGCGCGACCTCGTTGATGCACAGCTTACTGTCTGCGTGCAATTGAGTCGGCTACATGTCTCGGACACTGTATACAACAATTGGTCTCGCGAGATCATCCATTACACCATTTAATAGCTGCAGTCGAGCCGCGTATTCCACTTTAGGAAGAAGAGATCGGAACGGCAAGAGCGGCAAGCCAGATCTCAAACAACAACTTACTGCCTACATCCAACACCAACACGCATCTCGTCAAATTCCGGCTGCCAAAATGTCGTTCCTCCTACCTGGCCTTCGTAGAGGTCTCATACTCAGTACGCCTTTGATCCTCTCAGCACCACTCCTCTTGCAATATCGTTACAGCACGCCAATCCGCTGTGATGGACCGGATCCCTTGACGAAGATCACAAATGATCTGACACGAAATTATGCCTCGGAAGCCAAGACACCCATCATCACTGAATCTGGAGCTGGAAATCCGCGCGCTATACGCCAAGTCAGCATGGGCTCGATTCTTGGGGTGCTCTGTGGCCTGGGAATTAGTGTGTTCAGTAAGCCTCTGGCGATCTTGATAGGACTGGGGATATTCGCAATTCAAGTAAGTATATTTGGAATGGCATGGGTGCTTGAATTCAGCATGAGTAGTCTGAAGATCTATATGCTTTACCTGGCCGATGAGGAACCTTGGACTGACATGTAGCAGGCCATCGAGTCTCGGGGCATTCACATCATACCGTATTCATTCCTGCAGCGTCGATTCAAGCAGACGAACGTGCGATCGCTGGTCCGCGATAACGTGGCTTTCAAGCTGTCGTTCGGTCTGACATTTGCTCTTGCAGCATTTGCGGAATTCTAGTTGCGTTTTGCCTTCGAACCGGCTCAGGCTCAATAGGCGTTGTGTTGAGCTAGACCGTGGGCGAATTGATGCGGATTATGCATCATCTGTGGCTGTAGCTGCATCTGTAATTGCTTGCAGCTCTGCCAGAAGGTTTTGACAGCTTCTCTGAAGGCATTGGAGTTCTTTGCATTTCTGTGTATACGTCAGCTAGGAGACAAAAAAATCAATGCAAACGCGATTAACGTACCTCGTCAAACTTTCAATGAACCTTCGGACCAAGTCTTGGACTCCAGGGTCTTGCTGGTAGCGCTGCAGCAGCGGCTGTTCAGAGAGGGACCTCGTGATGTATGCTCGCGCATTCTTGTCAGACTTAATCAAGGCGCGCAGCGGCACGACAATGTGATCCAGGCTTGTTTGATCAACTTCTCCGCATACGTTTGAGACGAGAGCGAAGGTGATGGAAGTGCCGAAATGGTTGACGATGTCTTGCGCTGTACCCTGGTTCGGGCTGTGTGTGTTGCTTGCAAGCTCAAAGATGTCTTTCCACAGCTTCGCCGCGGCTCGCTTGGGCAGTACCTCGGGTGACTTTACAGATTCTATTGTGAAGCCGAACATGCCCGCGAGGATATCTGGATGCTGTTGAATGAGTATGGACGGGTTTGAGTTGATAAAATTCTGGACAAGCTCGAGGCAGCCAACAGAGATCTCGGGATCGTTTCGCGGATGCTGTAAAGCCTGCATGATGCCGATGCTGTGTTGTAGAAGACGCTGCGCATTCTCTGCAAATCCTGTTGGCGCGTTGTGCTTGAATGAAGACAACCAGCAACATGCTGTGTCCAAGACATACGGAAGTCTGGGTGTCTCGACCGTGGTTTTGGTAATGAACTCAACAGCTGCTGAGGGAGGCAAGACGAAAGGTCCTGGTACGCTCTCCTTGAAGCCAGCACGAAGAACGTTACAGGCCGCCTCGATGATCTCATCATTCCCGGGGAACACTTGTGTCAAGTAATTGACAAAGTTGATGACCTGGTTCTGGATCTCCTTTCCTGGTCCTTGCAGCCAGAACACAGAATGTTCCTTATCTGATGCAAGATCGACAACGTCCTCATCCAGAGCTTGCAGTGCCCGACCAATCGTGGTCAAGCATTTCAGTGTGGTCAATGCCAAGACCTGTCCTTGTTCGACATCTTTACCCTCTTTTGTGATGTTGATGGCTTGCATTGCGTCTTGCGCAACGTAATGGAAGAGCTGGCGCACACCTGCGAGTTGCTTCTCTTCCGAGTCGAGTGCTTGCACGATAGCAGCGATACCTTCAAGCACTTTGCTCTTCGTAAACTCCTCGGCTGTTTGGTACGTGAGGAATTGTTCGTACATCTGGAAGAAAGAGCCCAGCTCTCCTGTCAATGTTTTTCTGCATTCGGAACACAGGCTCGCAAATGACTTTGCAGCGATATGTGCTGTCGCAGGTTGCGACAAGGCTGTGAGAAGGAAGGGAAGGACTTGTGGGAGATACTGCGGGTTTCTGAGGAAGAAGTGGTCAAGCGCCGCTACTGCTTCAACGGTTGTCTTTCGGGTGATTGAGGGTACTGCTGCGTTGCCGGAGATGGCTGACAGGAGTGGTTGGTTGAACAGACGGTGCAAACGCTCATCGACTGACTCATTGAAAGCATCTGCGATGGAGACGAGACCAAATAAGCCTGCCTCCAGCTCCAGCCAGTCGCTCTTTTCGAGAGCACGCAGACTAAAGTCGATGAACTGATCTGTCAAAATATCGCGAAGGCACTCATAGGCTTCAGCGATGATATCGCGAACATCGATTCGGAAGACCTTCAAGGTTCTGCGCGAGTCCCCATCCCAGTCTTCCATGACCTCAGATGGTGGATAGATCGTCTTTTGCACGAGTTCAGAGACTGCTTGGAAGACGTTCGCCTTGGCACCCTCCATCCAGTCAGGCTGCTTGTTGTCTGCTTCGTCCTCGGTGGCTGGCGGATTCATAAATTGTTCCTCGGCAATGGAGCTTACGTAGTTGCTCCAGAATTCGAGTACAACCGGAGCGACCTCATCGTCTCCACCAACAAAGTCGGGATATTTTAGGAGATCATGAAGAAATGCTGTAACATGTGAGTCAAATGCTAAGTTTAGTCAGACCAAGGACCACACCTACACAATACCTGTTGGTTGTGCGATATGTTCGGAAACTTGTAGAGATCCTTCGACTCGAGCAGGCTTGCTCCATAGGCGACTATGATCCGCGCAAGTGAGACTGTTTCCGCATCGGAGTTCTTGAGAATCTCAAGGCCCCACGGCCCTGCAATCGCCGACCACAACATGTCTTGGTGTTTCGCTTCGAAGAACTTTGGGTAGTTCTCCAATATATCCGCAATGAACTCCATCGAATCTTCGATGTGGTACTCTAAGCATGTCAAGACAAGCTCATTTGACGAGCGAAGATACTTGAGCTTCTCAGGCATTTCACGAAACTCTGCCTGAGCGTAGAATACCCAGCCCTGTCAAATCAGCTAGAGATCGATAGTTATCGTATTTGACTTACTATGAAACACTTCAGGGCTGCAAGACATATCTTTTCACCTTGCTGCACCGAGTCTCCATGGTTCGGATCTTCAATCGAAGCGGAGAGCCACTTGATACCACGGCCAAAAGAGACGTGTAGCAACACTTCGATGCTCTCGGCCTGGGCCACCATACGCTCATGCGCCTTTCGGCTACATTGGTTAGCAGTTGCTTGCACGAGACCAACAATTGGACATACTCTTTGACATTGGAAGGTTTTTTAGCCTCATCTGCCAGGGTCATACCAAAGTCAAGAAGAAGCAAGATTTGATCGTCCGAGAGTTGAGGCAACAGGTCCCATGTTGAGGGATGGCTGTCCAGGGCATCGTCCAGGACAGGTTGCTGTGAGGCGAATGATACGACCAGGCTGCGGATGCATTGTGTCCAGACAGATATGGGTTTGATGAAGTATTGTGTGAGAGTCGACGTCACTTTGCGCGTAGCAATGGAAGATGCCGGCCGCGATACCAGATGGGTCTGAGCATGTGAGCGGGGAGGAGTCAGGTCAGAGCATTGTACATACAATCAACGTTGACAGCAGCTGCTCGGAATGCTCCTCCGTCAGTTCGGCACTGAGAACATTAGCAGGAGCAAATTAGCGATTTCCGATTTACTTGCGAATCAGCATTGAGTTTGACGGTCAAAGTCAGTGCACCGAAGAAGCGGACTTGCTCATCGTTGCTCTTCAATAGTGCATCCGCAATCTCCCAGCCTTGTGGTGACCGTTGGAGGATCCTCAAGGTAGCTTCGTTCTGTGATATCTTCTTTGCATGACCAGGGTCATACAATGACTTGACTAGGGCCTCGATTTCGGCAAGACCTAGCGGAAAAGCCTGGGCTGCCTGGGCCGGAGCACTCGCCATGTTGAGTCCGGTTGATGGTGGCGGGTGTGCACTGCTTGTGTCTCGCAGCGCGTGGCTCTGGTGATGTTAGTGCGCACGGGCCAAGTCTGGCATATGTATGGGGGACACTAGAGTGCGGCTTGCGTGCAGTGAATGACTGTGCAGGACATGAGAAAGCGGCGATCAAAAAGCGTATGGATCGCGACGCGAAGTGGGGACGGGGAAAAGCAAGAAAAGCCATACCTAGAACTGGGATCTTGTAACCTACGAGACCAGGCTGGCTATCATGCTGGATATTTCTGCGAGATATTGAGCTGTGTTTATCTGATGTTGCTTGCGTGGTGTATCTGTATCTAGCCTCGAATATGATACTTGAGTAAAACAGGGCGCTCAACGAGCAGAACAGGCGGCAATGTGGCGTCGGACATGGGCGACTGCAATACAGCTACACGATACACCGACAGGCTATTGACAATTTCAACGCTGGACGGGCGCGGTAATAGGTCGAATGATTTGCTTGGCAAGGCTGTGGACGGGGAGGGAAGGTGGTGCGCCTAGCCCGCTCGCTGCACTTCAGCCGCGGGTGGTTCTTTGACTTTCCCATAGCTGCAGCTTTAGGCGGGGTCCTGTGCCTACCGAACCCAAGCTCGCATCGACATGCTCGCACGCTGGTTGCGGCGCACACATGTAGCTGTCCGTCGCTCACTGCCCCGCCCACGAGCTTTCCACACCTCGCCTGCCCTGCGTGCTATCGACATGGCCAAGGTTGACACCTCCGACCGCCTCGCGCAGCTGCGCAAGCTCATGAAGGAGCGCAATGTCGATGTCTACAGTAGCTATGTCCGCTAGGCCACCCATGAGCACAGGGCTGACGATGAGTGCGCAGTGGTGCCTTCCGAAGACAGCCATCAGAGTGAATACATTGCCCCATGTGACGCTCGTCGAGGTTAGGAGAATCCGCCCCCATTGTCGCACAGCTGTTTACATGTGGCAGCATACATCAGCGGCTTCACGGGCTCAGCCGGCTACGCAGTCGTGACACAAGAGAAGGCCGCCCTCTCCACCGACGGACGATACTTCAACCAGGCCGAGAAGCAGCTGGACAGCAATTGGGAGCTGCTGAAGCAAGGCATACAGGACGTCCCCACCATACAAGAATGGACCGTCGACCAGGTCGAGGGAGGCAAGGTGGTGGGTGTCGATCCGAGCGTGGTGACAGCTGCCGATGCGCGGAAGCTCGCCGACAAGATCAAGAAGAAGGGTGGCGAGTACAAGGCCGTCGACGAGAACCTCATTGATCTGGTGTGGGGAGCTAACCGACCTGCACGCCCCAGCGAGAAGGTCCTGATACAGCCCCTTGAGTACTCCGGAAAATCATTCGACGACAAAATTGACGACCTGCGCAAGGAGCTCGAGAAGAGAAAGAGCCTGGGTTTCGTCGTGTCCATGCTGGACGAGACTGCATGGCTGCTGAACCTCCGTGGCAACGAGTGGGTGAACCATCTGCCCAGTGCTGTCATATGCTAACGCTGCACAGCATCCCTTACAACCCCGTCTTCTTCTCCTACGCTGTTGTTACCCCTACCACAGTCACTCTCTACGTCGACGAAAGCAAGCTTCCCGGTGAAGTCAAAACCCACCTAGGCGACAAGGTGACCGTCCGCCCCTACGATGCGATTTTCGAGGAGATCACAGCTCTCAGCAAAGAAGCGTTCGCAGCTAGCGGGGAGACGGATGGCCAGAAGAAGTTTTTGACGTCCAACCGGGCATCGTGGGCGCTGAACAAGGCACTTGGTGGAGAAGACAAGGTCGAAGAGACTAGAAGCCCAATCGGCGACGCCAAAGCAGTCAAGAACGAGACTGAACTTGAAGGCATGCGACAGTGTCACATTCGCGATGGTGCCGCGATCAGTGAATACTTTGCTTGGCTCGAGGACCAGCTACTCAACAAGAAGGCCACTCTCGACGAGGTGGACGGCGCCGACAAGCTCGAGGCTATCCGCAAGAAGCACGACAAGTTCATGGGTCTTTCCTTCGACACAATCTCGTCCACTGGACCCAACGCTGCTGTGATCCACTACAAGCCGGAGAAGGGAGCCTGCTCCATCATCGACCCCACGGCCATCTACCTCTGTGACTCTGGCGCCCAATACCGTGATGGCACTACTGACACAACACGGACACTGCACTTCACAAAGCCCACAGATATGGAGAAGAAGGCGTACACTCTCGTATTGAAAGGCAACATCGCCCTAGAGCGTGCCAAATTTCCCAAGGGCACGACAGGCTTTGCCCTGGATGCAATGGCCCGTCAATTCCTCTGGGCTGAAGGTCTCGACTACCGGCACGGCACTGGACACGGTGTCGGTTCTTTCCTAAACGTTCACGAAGGGCCCATAGGTATCGGCACTAGGGTGCAATACTCTGAGGTTTCTTTGGCGGTTGGAAATGTCATCTCGGATGAGCCGGGCTACTATGAAGACGGCAAGTTCGGCATTCGCATCGAAAACATGGTTATGGTGAAGGAGGTGGAGACTAACCACAAATTCGGAGACAAGCCTTATCTAGGATTCGAGCATGTTACTTTGACACCCCATTGCAGGAATCTGGTCGACATGGACCTCCTCACCGCAGACGAGAAAAAGTTCATCAACGCGTACCACCAGGAAGTCTTTGACAAGACTAGCAAGTTCTTCGAGAAGGATTCTCTCACACTGGACTGGCTCAAGCGCGAGACCGCACCATATTAAAGAGGGGGAACAAGCGTTAGCTCATTTTGAGCTCTGCATCTATCGCTTAGGGCGTGTAAGCGGTATTGGCATCCTATCGGCGCACAGCAGCATTGCTCATCGACAGCATGGTACTACGGAGTCTATGGCTGGATATCTCCGGCTCGGTTAGCGCAATGCAGTCATTCACATGTCCTCCTCTGCAGTGAACGGCCAGGCACAGTGAGTCCAGATATGTATACTAAGCACGGCAATTCGCGGTGCTGTGGTCCACATTGATTGGCTGCTTACGCATCCCGTGTGTCAAAGGGCGCGGCGCGGGGTCTAGAATTTAGTTCGAAGGCGACAATGGCGGGGCAGCTCCGGCTTGCGCTCCGAAGAGAACCAGGGTAAGGGTACTGCGAACGGGCAAAAAATGTCTGTCGATTGCGGCAGTACAGTCTGCAGGTAATAAACTCATTGAGTCACCCTGAGGATCGTTCAGATCTCTGACTCCATTTTTCCTCACCTTTCGTCTCCACCTCTTTCTTATATACCCTTTTGCCTTTCAAGCTTCCACTTCACTTCTCCTTCCCATCTAATAGATTCAATTGCTCCTACACAACCGCAATAATGGCCACTGAGCTCCCCACTACCAACGGCCACAGCGCCCAGGATGGCGAGAACAACTTCGCAGTCAAGGCCGGACTGGCGAGGATGTTGAAGGGTGGTGTCATCATGGACGTCGTCAATGCTGAGCAGGTGAGTCACATACTCGATATCGCGTAAATTGCGCCTGCTAACACTCATGTCAGGCACGGATAGCAGAGGAAGCCGGCGCCTCTGCCGTCATGGCCCTCGAGCGCGTGCCCGCAGACATTCGATCACAAGGCGGCGTAGCACGAATGAGCGACCCCAAGATGATCAAGGAGATCATGGACACGGTCACCATCCCCGTCATGGCTAAGGCACGAATCGGCCACTTTGTCGAATGCCAGGTACATACACCCCACCGTATCTCTCCAATCTCTCTTCCCTCGCTAACGCTCGCTCACAACAGATCCTCGAAGCCCTCGGCGTAGACTACATCGACGAGTCCGAAGTCCTCACCCCCGCCGACGCAATCCACCACGTCTCCAAACACCCCTTCCGCATCCCCTTCGTCTGCGGCTGCCGGGGCCTCGGCGAAGCCCTCCGCCGCATCTCCGAAGGCGCCGCCATGATCCGCACAAAGGGCGAGGCAGGCACAGGCGACGTCATCGAGGCCGTCCGCCACATGCGCACCGTCAACGCCGAGATCGCAAAGGCGAAAGGCATGAGCGAGGAGGAACTGCGCGTCTACGCAAAGGACCTGCAAGTCGACTTTGCGCTGCTCAAGGAGACGGCGAAGTTGGGGCGCTTGCCGGTTGTTAACTTTGCGGCGGGAGGCGTGGCGACACCTGCGGACGCGGCGTTGATGATGCAGCTGGGATGCGATGGCGTATTTGTCGGGAGCGGTATCTTCAAGTCGGGAGATGCGGCGAAGAGGGCGAAGGCGATTGTGCAGGCTGTCACGCACTACAAGGACCCCAAGGTGTTGATGGAGGTGAGCATGGATCTGGGCGAGGCGATGGTGGGGATCAATTGTGGCCATTTGGGTGAGGAGGAGAAGCTTGCTAAGAGGGGGTGGTGAGCGGGTACGACGGCTTGAGACATGCTCTGAGGATTGTCTTGCACACGCGAATAGACAAGGCGTTATAGGGAGGATAAAATGTGAGCATCATGAATTAGGGAGTTCAACAATGCAGTAATGAGATTCTCAACTCTCATTTCAAAGGCTTCACATGCTGAGTGCTACACTCTGCTGCATATTGAGTGAGCTAATGTCTAGCCTGTGAGCGAGTTTCGTCCTAGAAGTGAGTTTGCTTTGGCATCAGTGAGGGGTTGCTCGAATATGGATCATGGTCAGTGGGGCGAGTCGAGTATGGATGAAGGTCAGTATCAGCTTGCACATCTCACAAGTTGACGGAGGATGAGTGTTGAGATTTCAAACTTCATTTCGGCCCAGCAACTACGTGATACGTTACATTTCAAGGCCGATGCCATATGCCGTGTACAGGAAGCCAAGTGCTCAAGAACAGGCCCCATCGAGCCTTTACCATGCCAGTGCCAAAGAGGCCAGTCGTGACCATGAACGCCGTAACTCCGTCGGTCAGATGATCATCTATCATCTGCCGTGAGTGCGCATAATACACAAGCAGGGGGAGAAGGTGAGCGCAATAACCGCTTAGCGGTCCTCAGCCCACTCGTTCTCGCGGCGAATCTGCTCCTCCTCCTCGGGGGTGAAATCGTTCTGGATGTTGAAAGTCTTGCGGATCTCGTCGGGGGACTTGCCCTTGATCATGTTGGCCACGGTCTTGCAGCCGACGTCAAGGAGGGCCTTGATGTCGAGGTAGTTGGCGGCCTGTGAATAGTTAGTTGTTTTCGCGAAGGTGAAGGTGGAAGTGAATGACTTACCAAGATGATCTCGAAGAGCATCTCCTGGTCGACCTGCATAAACTTCTGATCCCACTCGTCGATGTCGGTGGACTTCTTGCGCGAGTCGGAGTCGTCGTCCTGGGTGGCTGGCGGGTCGTCCTTGTGGTGGTCGCACCACTCGAGAACCTTCTTCATGACGGCCTCGTTGACCTGCGCATTGTTAGCTATGTTTAGAAACGGCAGTGGGGTCGCGGCTACGTACGTTGGGAATGGGGATGGACTCGGAGGTCTCGCCGCCCAAATCCTCGAGCAAGTTCTTGATGAGCACTGAGCGCTCAGCGACCTTGCGGTCGACCTTCATGGGCGCATTGTCCGAGGTGGTGAGGTGGACCATCTTCGAGTCGTCGGTAGAGGCAGCCATGGTGACTGTAGGTGGTGCTATAAGTTTGGTGGGTGTGGATAGGCGCGGGGTAAGCTGCAGACAGCGTGAGCTGGGTGTAGGCAAGAGTTGTGTTGAGATAGCAGTGGTTGTTGTGGTGTGGAGAGGAAGAGACTGAGAGCGGGGGGAGAGTACCTTATATGCGAGCTGGGGGAGTCCTTATTTGGTGAATGTGAGAGCGAGGCAGCAACCACGGCGCAGCAGCGTCAAAGCTTTGGCCCACCCGAACGCCAAGCCACGAACAAGGCTACAATGATGTGAAAGAACGGTACAAAGCCACCTCTGTCTCCCCTGTCAAGACTAGTTTGTTCTAATCATTGTTTCCGCTATGCTTGATCCATGAAAGCCATTGTGAATGCCTTACAAACGACAAGGCTTCAGCGCAATCGAGCCACGTTGATGCGCCCTTTGAGCCCCGCCTCGGCGAACGAACCATGGATCAAGGATGACTCCGCCACATTAGGATACCAGCAAGAGATGCTCTCGTCTGAGTCCGACGACACGGGCCGTCGAAAAAAACATTCGACTTTCCGCACCGACTTCGACCGTGTCGAGTGCACAGGTGAAGCCTGTGACCTTGGCATTTTGAGAAAAAAACCCGTGTTTACTCGAAATATCCCTAAGTTATATGCAACCGACAAGCCATCCTGCCGCCATGCTGATACCGCGCTGCAGGGGCGCCGGACTCCTGGGAAGAACCTTCAAGCCGTGCCTTGTCTCTTGCTTACGACAAGGACTTCGCAGAAAGAGTATAGTTTGTTTTCCAGCTCCATGTCCATATGCATCCATATGCATATTCTAGCGTGACAATTGTACCCAGTCCCGAACATCGCTTTACGTCGAGATCAAGTCCAAGTCATATCCTGTGGCGTGCTACGGAGCATGGTACCTCGGGAAGAACACTCTGTTGTTGCCCAACTGCCTTTGGTGTTATACAACTTGCAGGAAACTGTCAACGTTCAATCTATGATTAACTACCACTAGGATGCTACCAGAAACGCATGTCCGAAGGAGCTAGCAATATGACAATATATGGTACAGATTTTATTCATTACAAGTTGACAACAGACACAATACCTCAAGTTCGGGACAAATTTCTCAGACTTGAATTCTTTTCGACTTTGAAATGCTATGACGAGGACTAATTTTAGGTCCTACATATTCATGCCATCAGCATATCCATGCCCATCTTACCCACTGCCACGACATACGCAGTCTGGCTCAACGCAGCCAGATAGAAACCACCATATGCGAATCGACCTTCACCGTCCACATTCTTCGCGCTAGTACTCGAATATCCCAAGACATAGATCACGCGACCAACGATCCAGATAGCACCAGCCACAGCAGCAAATTTGGGGTAATTCAGGCCACTTATAAGCATGCCTGTCACCATAGGCGTGTAGTTCTCGACAAAGTTTTGGTGGCCTCGTTGAGCACAATTGAACAGGTACAAGGCCCGCTTTTGTTCTGCGGAGGATGCATTGGCAATCGTCTCTGCAGATGCAGAAATGGAGGGATGAGGAACTTTGGCCGCCTTTCGATATGGATTGATGCGGACGCCTAGCCAGTTTGAAAAGAGGAATGAAGCTGCTGCTGCGAGGAGGACGTAACTGCCATGTTATTAGTTGTCATTCGCATGTAGCGGGCGAGACAAGACCTACCCATAGTCCCGCGGGACCTGGATCGTTATTGAATTCGACATGTCGAATTGGTCAGGGATTCGCAGATGGCTCGAACAGGGATGTGATACGTCGAGAGTACCTTTCGTGGACGATCAATGCGTGGTCAAAGATAAATATACATCCACAGCCATCTCGTAGACACATATATAGTCGAACTTCAGTCACACATGCATTGGCGTCAACAGCGAGGCTGACAAACACATGGCATTTCGGCTACATACCTGGACGCCTCGCGTTCCGAGCCGGCACAATGAATGCCCCGACAGACCGAATGACTCGACTGTCCTATCGACGATATTGTCGATGCAATGCCATATTCAAGAAGTGCAGTCGCTCGGTTTGACGGCGTGCGGAACTAGACCTTGGGAAGACAGATGTCGTGTCCCCAGCAAGACACACTCTTGGAGCCTGGCTAGCACTAATGTCTAATGTCAACTCCAACCACCGACCACAACTTCATCTCGACGCGCGATGAGTTAACTAGAATGATTTACTGAACGCAGCCATGATTGAGCGTGTTGCATCACGGTGATCACGGAATGTGCCTGCCCACTTCAGTCTATGCAATCAACGACACTGCCAAGTCTACGTGTGTTGAGACCGCCAACGTTCTGAAGCAGCTCGACCGTCCGCTTCAGTGCAAGCAAACAGCAGCAGTCCAAGCAGACAACAATTTATCTAGAAGTCGCACATTCTGCTGACTGCCCACCGCCTGTGGTGGAATGCTGAGTCACGTGTGGGCGCACCACCAGGACGCATTGGGACAGGCTGACTGGAGGCTAAAGTCGCATCCCGAGATGTGGTCGGTTGCAGCCAGATATCACATCTGACCAGGCCGCCTGATAGGGCTCAGGAATCTTGGGACGAGTACTTTTACCACAGCATGTAGTCGCAGCGTCCAGCGCAGCACGAGTCGGTCTGGCGCACGCATCGCTATTTTGCCCCTCGTCATCGGTCGACCCACCCCTTTCTGCGTGGTCTCTTGCGACTGGTGCTGGCCAACGGCTGCCCAACTAACACAAACGCTCTCGCTGTCCTCTCCGTCTGTGAATCACATCCCTCCACGACAACAGATGCCCCGCCGCGCCTGCCCTCGCCGCACCTCACCGCAGGCACCATGTGGAGGAGAGTCTATTTCCTGCTGATTCTGGTGCGCGTCTACTTTGCGCTGTCGCCAAGCTACCTGCACCCGGACGAGAACTTCCAAGGCCCCGAGGTCATAGCTGGTATGTTGACATGATCTGATGCGTGCCGATATGCGCGACAAGACTGACAGGCACGCAACTAGGACGCGTCTTCTCGTACCCCGTCCACGAAACATGGGAGTTCACCGCGGAGAACCCCATCCGCAGCACCTTTCCGCTATGGCTCGCATACGGCTGGCCCATGTACATCCTGCGCTGGCTCTGGGAAGGATTCGGCTACGAGGTGTCGCCCTCGGTCGTGTACTGGGCCCTGCGCGTGCTCATGCTGACCCTGAGCGTCGTCATGGAGGACTGGGCCGTCCACGAGCTGGTCGAGTCGCCGCGCCATCGCAGTGTTGCAGTGCCGCTGGTCGCGTCGTCGTACGTCACGTGGACCTTCCAGACGCACACCTTCTCCAACAGCATCGAGACGCTGCTGGTGAGCTGGAGTCTGGTCCTGATCCACAGGATCGTGGATGATAAGGTATGCTCGCTTCGGTCCGCGTTCCGACAGGGTGCATGCAGCTAACACAAGGTGCAGAAGCGCTCCAGCATCCTGGCCTCGTCCCTGCTGGGCTCCATGGTCGTCGTCGGCGTCTTGAACCGCATTACATTCCCAGCGTTTCTCCTCTTTCCTGCGACGGCCTTGCTGCCGCATTTTCTTCGCAAGTATGTCGTCCCTGTCCAGCTCTCTCGCCTAATACTAACGGACATAGGCCATTCTCCTTTGTCTTCCTTACTGCTGCTGCTCTTCTTACAGCGTTCGTTGCTATCAGTGTGGACACGGCGTTCTATACCCATGAGGAATTTACCATCGCAAAAGTCTTCGACAAACCTATCATCACCCCGATCAACAACTTTATCTACAACTCTAATCCCGCCAACCTTGCCCAGCATGGCATCCATCCTCGGTATCAGCATGGTCTGATCAACTTGGCCCAGCTCCTTGGGCCCGCGTTTCCACTGCTGTTCTTCCTGCGCCGAGCGCACTTGAACCCCATGCTCATCTCCGCGGTTTCCGGAATCGCATTGCTTAGTCTGTTCCCACACCAGGAAGCACGCTTCCTCATCCCCGCTGTCCCGCTCATTCTCTCCTCGATACAGCTGCCAGGCCCTCGCTTCCGGAAAGCCTGGGTCGCAGCATGGATAATCTTTAATTTGGCCATGGGAGTATTGATGGGTGTCTACCACCAAGGCGGCATCGTTCCGGCACAGATGCACATCGCGAAGACGGATGATGTGGTCAGCAATGCCTTTTGGTGGAAAACATATAGCCCGCCGATCTGGTTGCTCAACGGCAAGAACGAGAACCTGACCACCACCGATCTCATGGGTATGCCTAGCGATCAGATGTTGGAGAAGGTCAAAGCAGTCCTTCCGCCGTGTCGTACTCGAAAGCCGTCGGATATTGGAAAACGAGGAGCAACATACTTGATCGCACCTCGATCAGCCAATATCCAGACGTCCTACCTCGATGCCGCTGGAGAAGAGGAAGTGACTATGTACGAGATCTGGAATTACCGAAAACACCTCAACCTCGACGACATGGACTTTGCGGAAGATGGTGTCTGGAAGACCCTGGGGCGAGTGGTCGGCAACCGCGGACTCGTGATATGGCGAGTCAGCCAAAACTGCTGGAATACGGGTGCGCATAATGATTGATCTTTTGGGGCGTTAGTATCGGAAAATCTTGTTCAGCAGGAGTTTATGTGCGGTGAAGACATTTGTAGCGCAAGCTTTCGGCTCTTTCTTGTCAGCTTCTTCAACCAGATACCCACTTGTCATAGCTTTCATAGCTTTCACACCAGTACATTGCTGTATTTCAAGTCTATACGAAGTAATATCTACAAAGCTACCAACTCCATCGTACATGTATGTTTTGAATGCTTGCTTGCATATCATATCTACAACGCCCCGCCCAAAACCCTCACAAGCCACATACTCAACCGCACACTCATCCCCACCCTCCTCTCCGGCTTCTCAAACTCGCTCTCGTCCACCTCCTTTGCGTAATCGCCCAACCACCGCACTTCCTCGCCTAACCTGCGCCTCAGCCCAGGATCTGTAGTCGCGACGACGACATTTGCTTCGAGATCGAGTTCGTAAGCGCGCTTAGTGTAGTTCGAGGATCCAATCACCGTTAGACTCGGATCTTCTCGCTCATTCTCATTGAGCTTATTCGCATTGTCGCCGGACGTATTTGACGAAGGCGCAGGCGGGAACGTAACCCAAATCCCCTTCGCATGATACGTCCACCCCCCCTCCTCACCCACCATCCCTCTCCTCCACTCCCTAAGCTTGATCCTCTCACCCAAATCGTCGTGTCGAACTTTCCGCAAAAACGTCTTCGCAAGGTGCGTGTACGCCGCGGGCAACATGCCGCTTACGCCCGCGGAGCCGTAGAAGCCGTTGGCGTGTGGGTGCGCGGTGAGCACGGTGCCGGACGAGGGGTGGGTGGCGAGTAGGAGGCGCCGGAACGTGGGCGTCATGTTGAAGTAGCCGGCGGTAAAGGTCCAGGATGATCCTGCGAGGGGGCCGCGCGTGAGGGAGGTGAGGATCGTTGTGAGGGCGGGGAGTTCGGTGGAGGTGGGCAGGAGGGGAACGAGGGAGAAGATGGGGTAGATTGCTGTGGAGGCTGGGGGGTCGCGGCGGGTTGATGCGGGGACTGC
>QVXC01000050.1:0-124097 GCA_003501895.1 Phaeosphaeria sp. A1 3.1a
AGTCTGTACCACCCAACATGCAGTACCAGTTCCAAATCCAGAGAGCTGGCTCGCGACACGAACGACGCCGCCCCTCTCTACCCATGCCAGCGCTAAACGAGGATCAGGTGTTCAGCCCTCAAGGAGCACAGTCGGACGACGACACTCTACATGGAACACAGTTCTCCGACGACAGTGCCAAGTCATCCCCGATCAAGGGATCGAGGTCATTTGATAGTGAGGCCGCAGACTCTGTGCCTCCGCTCCCCAAGGGAGGTTTCTCGTACAAGGGCGTAAACCATCATGGCTGGATGAAGAAGCGTCGCACCAAGATGTTGCGACACGAGTGGCAGGACCACCACTTCCGCCTCCAGGGCACGATGCTTGCCATGCACCCTAACGAGCTCCCCTCTTCTTCCGCATTGCAGACAATTGATGTAGACGACTACGCTGTCGCCTGCTCATCCCTTGCCTCCAACAAGCTCTCTGCCAAGCTCAAGGCTTTGAAGCTCTCTTCTGGTAACCACAAGGAGAAGGAGCAGATCGCGCAGCCCAACTTTGAGTTCCAGCTTGTGCCCACTGCACCTGGTAAGGGCGAGATCAAGAAGGTCATGCCGAACGGCAAGGTTCACCACTTTGCCGTCAAAGGTCGAGATGAGCGCATCGATTGGATGCGAGAGCTTATGCTGGCCAAGGCACTGAAGGCAAAGGCCGACGGCTACGAGGTCACCGTCAACGGCACTGGTGTCTAATCGTTTTATCTTTCATTCGCATTTCTGGTCTACCGGCGCACTAGCAAGGCGTTCTGAATTTCCGCGCCTATCTTTCCAGCTTTCCTTGACTCTGCACTCTTTCGAGTGATCATGACCGCTATTATACCCTTTCCGTTTAGCTCTTACTCAGACTGCCTTTGCTTTTCAACGGTCAGCATCTCTCCTCTATCCTATTATAGCATAGCATTATTACTTTCACTATACTCAAAGACTTGGACAATCAGAAGAACCGCAAGGTTCAGGAGGATAGGGCACATCACGATGGTAATGGCTTGGAGATGGCATTGTTACGTATGGTGTTTTATCGCTCATTGCGTTTGTCGGGACGACTAGTCCTGGTCTATAAAAGCAGTCACTACGTCGGGAGGTGGTTTTCGAAATGCATGGAGTTGGGTGGGACAAATAGGTACACAGTCAATACAACGAGATCATGACGCATTTTCGCTCCAACATGGTGACTTTGACAGCAGTTTACCGCGAAGTGTCGTTCTCCCTTTCTCTAACTTTCCGCACTCTAACCGCAGCACACGCATCACACTACACCCGCGCGCTTCCGTGGGTAGACACACCGATTGAGCACAGCCTTGCATTCATCTCCCAATCGAGGTCCACACTTGGCGCCTACCACCCGAATCACATCTTACCCAACCTTAACAAGCCGATGACTTCAATAATCAAAATATAATCTAAAAAGTTCAGCAACCTCACAACAGACCCTCCACAAGCAAATTAGCTCAAATAATAGCACCTAATTACCTTCCCTCACAAAGTCCCCGTAGCATAACCTAGAATCGCACCACCCAACACCGCGCATGAACCATGAATACTCCCTCAACCCCATCCGGAAGGCAGCCCCAACATCACATGTTCGCTGACATCGCTTAAGTCGAGCATTTGTCAATGCCTACATATGCGGTCCCACTTGAAACATATGTGATCCGCGACATTGGAACAACAGGACTAATATCCCGCGAAAAGACAACTCAGCTGCATTTTGGGTCATTTATTGAATCATACCTACTTACATGCTAAGTTCAGGTGAGGTGTGGAGAAAAGTCGTCTTACGGGGGCCGGGCTGAGGTTGGGGGCGGTGTTGGTTGGCCTGAATTAAGACTGCGTTTGGCCCCCGGCACATAAGAACTACTGCGGAGTATTTGAGTTGGTTGCAATTTAGCTGAGACATTCGTTGGCCGAGAGGATTGCGGCGTTGGGCAAAGTCGCGTGGACGCAAGGACGGTTGGAATGGCGTGGCGCACGTCACTGGTATAGTTAGAAGGGTGTTTGATGGTACAGAGATAGAACTGCGCCGCTTGCAAAGAACTTCGAACCGAGACTTAGACTCGGGAAGAAATGACAGCGGGTAGCTACATATCGTGCTATCGAAGCTCATCTACCAAGGTGGTAATGACAGCTGTCAGAAACGCTCTGATGGAACGGTGGGATTGAGATGTGATTCGGGAGATTGGTAGTGATGTGATAGCAATGCGCTTGTGTGAGTGTGAATTGCCCATATGCGGAGGTGTCGGCGGGTGAAACGTTACTTGCCATATATCGCAATTTTAATGCGTGCGACAGAACATATTTCTGCGATGAAGCACAGCGTTGATGGCTTCGAAACATATTTCATGTAATAATTTTTTGACAAAATTGACTTCGACTGGGGCAGCGAGTTAAGACATTCATCGTCGCTACAATATCACACAAGAGTCCTTGTCAGATAATTAGGCCAGATTTATTACTATACGAAGATGATGTGCTAGCTAGGTCATTGAAAGCCTATTCAGTTGACATCAAGTATATCTAGTGTTCTCCCGCTACGCCCATCTGACAACATTTTGCTCTATGATCTGAAAGATCACACTAAGCATCTGTGAGCCCAGGCGGCAAAAGATTGTTTTAGTAATATTGTGGTTGCATGCACAGTGAGGTATACATGAGTATATGGGGTTGTATTTGATACCCTTGCCCGGTGCGGGCTCTCAGACTTTCTGTATCTATCTAAATTTTTCTATGAATAGACTTCGTGCTGTTGTTAATGCGCCAACGCAACAGATGTTCACCCCAAAGAACTTCGATTGTTGAAGACTACTCCAATAAGGTACTAGTGAATGAGAGAGTTAGAAAGCTCGTGTTATCCGTAGTGGTAGCGATAACCATGATCAGTTCATCGACGGTGGAGGAACTTGACCTCAACGGTATCTTCCAGTGATCATGACTACTTGACATCAATACAGCTCCGCCAGGCAACTCGACAGTCTGTTTCTTAGAACAGCACGAAAATGATTCTGCGAAGCTCATTGTCTTGCTGCAGATAGTTTGTTGAGCAGCAGACCATCAGCCACCCACCATTACGTTTCCACTGCAGCCACTGCATATAACACTGCCGGATAAGGCATCTGATCGGCTTAAGAAACATCGATCATATCTTTTGCGTCCCGTTTTTGGACTCCTGCTGTATATCAAAGGACAAGGCTCGCCCCCACACAGGAAATGCGACCAATAACACACGACACCAATGCTTGATTTCCAGCCTGATGCTCTTCACCGATGAGAGTTTTGGCACAAGGCTGAGCCGATGAAACTCTATATAGCCTCGCTACTGCAAGTGAAAACACAGTTGAGTATACCGTAGCTGGTTGTCTGACGACTTGCTCATCATTGTCATCCTCAGACTATTCCACCGCGCAGAGCTGACATCATGTCTGCAACTTCGTCACTGAGTTATGACCAGCCAGAACATATTCTTCGACCTACTTTGACCCAGCAGACAGATGTGGAAGCAGGTTCTGGACAGCCAAAGGCTATTCTGAGAGTCATCGATGCTCCTTACGATGGATCTGAGCCTATCTTTCAAAAGGAGTTCAGGTTTCGTGATCGGATCGCCACAGACATGAAAAACCTCCCACCGCATGCCCCTAGTACTGCTCGAATTCTGGATATTACAGTCCACTCTGACTTCAAGAAGACTGGCATGCGCGAACTGCGAGGGCCAAAAACAACCGAGGCTGCTCGCAGAGCTCTCATCGATCATCTAGAGGAAACATACGCGACAACCATCGAATCGAAGGACTTTGTGGAACGACGTATCTTTAGATGGCTTAGTGATCCACTTCTGGTCAACGATGTCGGAAGTATCAACTCGCAATGGTCTCAGACCTTCACGGGCGACAGTACCAGTCTCTATCGTCTCGTGAATCGAGCAAGCCTCCAGCAGCACCCCTTAGATCGCGACGTGCGTCCAAGGGATTCATATCTGACCTGTGCGCGTTGCGATCAGGATCGCCTTCTAGGTTGGTGAATTTCTGGAATTCGTTGTACTTGCGCTAAGAATGCCAGTGATCATCGTGAATGATGTCGAGTCGAACCAAAGTTTCAACACAAGTACCGCACGGAAAGGAGGTAGCAACGCAATCTGTTTCATGAACCCCCGAGTAACATCAGAGATGCTCAATAAGTCAAGCTTGACGTCCTTGGCCAAAGGACCTCGTGATGTCTTTGCTCAATTGTTGGTCCTCGACTTCTTCACGGCGTCGATCTATCTTCAACCTGTCGACTACTATGCAAAGCTCATCTATCCGCAACTGGATAACAGAAACACCTTCCGATTCTCTCTGTCGAAAAATCCACACCTCCAAGTTCCACTTGGGCTTTTCGAACCCCGACTTTCCGCAAAAAGCAGGGACGCATTCAAGGAAATCGAAGACGCAGAAGGTGTCTTAAGAAGTGTACAGAATCTGGTAGACTCGATCACATACGTACGACAAATTGTGGAAAAAGACAAATTTTACACACAACAGCCGGAAGACAGCGCGATCAAGACGCGTTTCTCACAGCTCAAGGCATTATGTGCAGAGCGCAACAGTAACGCCGAACGCGCTCTTCAAGCCCTTGAGCGTCAACTGGAATATCTCACCAAGAGGCATGCTATCCGTGAGGCCAAAGCAATCAGGATCCTCACCATCCTAGCTGCATTCTACCTGCCTCTGTCACTCTCTGCTAGCATCTTGGGCATGCAAAATCCGTTCAAACAAGTCGCTCACACGATCAGATCAAACGAGCTGAGTGACGATCCACTAGGTCAAAGAAACCTGAACACGAACCTGCTCTTCGACTTCTTTGGCGTTTTCATTGCGCTGGGTACCATCACGATCTTCATTGTGCATGCGATTCGCTTCGCATTCTGGATGAAGTCAAATGGTCTGGGGACCTTGGGCTTGTTACCCGAGACTTTCACTGGCCAGTTCTCAATCTTCCAGTACGGGAAACAATGGCGTTTTGGAGGCCGCGGAGGATGGTGGTTTCGTCGGATCCACGTCGTAATGGCGTGGTGGCTTGGCCCGGGTTTCTGTATCGTGCTCCTTGTCACGTTTATGAAGGGGATGTTGAAAGATGCTCAGAATGCATGGGACACGGCAAGGTATCTGTTTGCTACTTGGATTACGGGAGGCGGAGTGCTTATCATTTTGTATTTTGCGTTTTATGTGTTCTTGTATCAGAGGAGACTTTCCAGTCGCTGAGGGATGCTCAAGGAGATACACTGTAAATTCACGGCGTACACTGAAGACTTATTGGGATTCTCATCACGGCAGAAGCACACAAGAGCACATGTCAGGTAACCCAATCCCATAAGATATACTATGTAAGAGACTGGCTACATCATAAAAATGAGCAACCAGCCAAGCTCTGCTCACGTCCAGCATAGTGCCAGAACTAAGCATGTGAGCAATGCAGTGAAATGTACAAGCCCGCCCAACGCCATATAACCCAGTCATATTTCCGTGATAGTGATGTCCAGGTCGTGTTGATAGTAGAGTCGGAGAACATGAAGAAGAGAAGTAAGTAGATCGATAGAAGAGAAGAAGTCCGTATCCGCCAGTCGTTCGTCGTATCTCAAGGAGTCGTATCTTCCTTGTCGAGTTTGTCAAGCCGTATGAACGATGGCATCGTCATCTCTGGCCCAGCTTAGAAAGGAAGGCCAATTGGGCGCCACCATGGCCAGTAGCGAGCCTCCGGGTTGGCCTCTGGCATAGCATCGCGCTTGGCGTGGGCGGCATAAGCTTCCGCATCAGCTTCACGCTTGAAGGGAAGACCGATTGGGCGCCACCAGGGCCAGTAACGAGCTTCGGGGTTTGCCTTGGGGAGAGCATCACGCTTGACGTGCTCGGCATCGGCATCGGCCTCACGCTTGAAGGGAAGGCCAATTGGGCGCCAGCAGGGCCAGTAGCGGGCCTCAGGGAAGGCTTCAGGGAAGGCATCGCGCTTGCCAAGGGCATCAGCCTCACGCTTGAACGGGAGGCCGATTGGGCGCCACCAGGGCCAGTAACGGGCCTCAGGGTCAGCCTCGGGGAGAGCAGAGCGCTTGTCGTGGGCATCAGCCTCACGCTTGAACGGGAGGACAATCGGGCGCCACCAAGGCCAGTAGCGGGCCTCGGGGTCAGCCTCTACGGAGCGCCTCTGGGGGCCGTGGGGACCTTGGGGACCGTGTGGGCCGAAGTGGTATGGCGGGTAGCCGGCGTACTGAGCCTCGTGGAAGCCGGGGAAGTTGGAGAAGTCAGGCATATCAGAGGGAGTTCCCTCTGCGCCCTCCATACCCCCAACGCCCTCGACGCCCTCGGGGCCTTCGGGACCAGCGGGACCAGCAGGCTCGGGACCGGCCTCCTGGGGAGCAGGAACGGCAGCACCGCTGACGGTGACCGCAAGGACGGCCGCCGCAATGACGGGAGTGAACCTCATGATGATGGACCAAGAGGAACTTGAAATGAATGGTATAAGTTGGAGAGTCGAAGTGGGTCTGTGATCGAAAGCTTGTCTGAGTTGATCAGGAGTGTTGAGTCGATGATGAGAGATGAGCTGCAAGAGGGAGAGTATTTAACTTGAAGAAGACTTGGAGGAGACTCAAGTAGAAACAAAGAAAAGCAAGAGGCGTCGTGCTGTGTTATTGAGGTTTAATAGACTCAATAAGGCATAGTAGTCGTCAATAGGAATGGGGCGGGCGAGGCCAGTAATCGCTCCACCTAAGAATATGCTTCCTTGCACGAGTGAAGGCGAGATCTTGAAAGAGATCATCTTGAATAGAGGTCGCGTGCACCTCGATAGTGGGATTCTATTGAAGATTGCAAGGTCATCCAGGCCTTCGGTCACCAGCACGCTGCAGAATACTGCAGTTCTAGACGGTTCCAAATCCCAATATAGACTGTAAAAAGCCAAAGACTACAAAGATTCAGCGTAGACCTTTCGAAGGTCAATAAGGGATTGCTGCTTGTTCGACGGTGAAGGCGTGGTGTTGAGATTTCCCAATTGGGGTCTGAATAGGATCAATAGCGGGATGAGACTTGGCGCACGCACGACCATGTTCGCCACAACGCCGAGCACGCAAGGAACGCGAAAGCGTGATCGGAAGAGACGTTAGACCGCCCCGTAGGGAGAGCAAAGCAAGGCACGTGTTGTTCGTAGTGAAAAGGCCTCAAGCACATGCGGGGTTCCGTTAGGCACTTCTGGACCAATTCAACCTTCGGCGACCACGACTCTTTTGGAGTACACGCAATGGGACACGGTATTAGTGGATCACTTAAACAAGGTATCTTTCTGACCGAAGTCATGGAAACGTTGAACTACGCGCGAGGGCGTAGAAAATGCACGAGTAGCGCCAATATGACAGGGAGATGAAGACGGAAAGGATTGAGAAATGATACTTGACAATTCATCTGTAGCAGCTTCGAGGAAAAACGTTGTAACAATCTTCATATTCGTGTGGTTAATTGAACGACTTCTGGCGTGCAGAAGATTAGTGTGTCGTAGGCGGAAGTGGGATCTCGATGATGGAGGAGCCATCGTGTAAATTTTCAATTGGTGGATGAGGAAGGATATTTGCGGCGTACCTGAGTGTGACACACGAAGTTCTGACGATGATGATCAATGCTTGCAAGTTGATGTTGAGCTTGGGTTCACGATGGAGGAGATCCTGTGGAGCTATTGCTCTGACTAAGCGTGCGTGCGCTTGCTCGACTTGGCCTAACGCCATATTTTTCGGAACTGAAGCTCGCGTGCATGACGCTGCATCGCGCCGTGGATAAGGAAGTATGCACGCCCGCATAGCTAACTCTACAGTGCCAGGCTTTCGACGTGTACTATCGAGCTTTCCGAAAAGCACTCCCTGGGTTTGCACATCATGTCAGACTCGAAGCATTCGCAATCGCTATAGCTCGTCCCGAGCAGCTACCAAGAAACCATACTATATCACTACGCCGATCTTCTATGTCAATGCCGCCCCCCATGTCGGCCATTTATATACCATGGTCCTCGCGGACATCACAAAGAGGTGGCATGAGCTGAAGGGAGAGAAGGCATTGCTCTTGACGGGCACTGATGAGCATGGGTTGAAGGTCAATGCGATCTGGCAGAGTCGAGCCACTGTTACTAACTAGCTATCAGGTCCAGCGGGCGGCGGTAAAGGCTGGCGTCGATCCGAAGACATTCTGCGACAAAGGCGCCGAAATCTTCAAAGTACGCACGTAGAGCGAATCGACTCGAGCGAGCTGGACGACTCACGTTTAAAAGGAACTTGCACGGAAGGCCGAGATCACGCACGATCGCTTCATAAGAACTACAGACACAGACCACAGAGATGCAGTAGAGTATGCATGGGTATGTACTGCAATGTGTGACAGACAGGGCATTGAGGTTGACCATGTCCAGTTCTTACTTCAAGAGAAAGGTCTGATCTACGAAAACAAGCACGAAGGGTGGTACTCCATCGCAGATGAAGCCTTCTACCCGCACTCAGCTGTCAAGCCATATCTTGACCCACCAACGGGGCGAAAGATGATGGTATGTCCCTACAGATCTGCACCTAGTATATTTGCTCACTTAATGGAGGTATCGATTGAAACCGGAAGCGAAGTCGAATGGTCCTCCGAAACGAACTATCACTTCCGATTATCCGTTTTCCGTGACAGATTGCTCGATTTCTACAAAGCAAATCCTACGTGGATAGCCCCAGAGCATCGAATGCAAGAGGTAATACAGGCTGTAGAGAATGGGTTGGAAGACCTCTCCATATCCCGACCCTACGAACGATTGAGCTGGGGTATCCGGGTGCCCGGAGATGACACACAGACCATATACGTATGGCTGGATGCACTGATGAATTACCTCACGAAAACCGGTTATCCTTGGACTCCAGGCCGTGAGACGGAAGGTGGCTGGCCTGCTGACTGCCAGGTTATCGGAAAAGATATCATTCGATTTCATTGCATTTATTGGCCCGCTTTCCTCATGGCTCTTGGTCTTCCGCTGCCCAAACAGATCCTGACACACGCTCACTGGACGCTTGGTGGCTGGAAGATGTCCAAGTCAACTGGCAGGGTGGTCGATCCCTTTCATGCCCTTGACAGATTCGGCTCAGACGTGATGCGCTTTTACATGTGCCGCGACGGTGGCCTCCAGAATGATACAAGCTACAACAACACTCATATCATCTCCCTCTACAAGACTTTCTTGAACGGCGCACTGGGAAACTTGGCGACCCGCGTTATGCGTAACAAGAAATGGAGTGTTTCGGGCGCTGTCAAGCGTGTTGGTGGCCGATCAGCGGACGAGTGGGCAGAAGGCCCAGGCTCAAGATTTTGGAAGAACTCTCTTTCCAAATTTGCCCCCAGCGTTGAGCAGGCGTTTGAAGTGTACGATCCTCGGACAGCGGTCCATTTGATTGGTGACTTCGTCCATAATGTAAGTATCAACATCAGTTCACAGAAAGTCGCATACTAACTCATAATAGGCGAACGCTTTCTTCCAGATGTCTAAGCCATGGGCGAAGCTACTAACAATCGGGCCCGGCGAGCCAGGCGAGGATGTGGACAAGATCATCTACGAAGCTGCTGAAGCGTTGCGCATGACTGGGATACTGCTCCAACCATGGATGCCGAACAAGGCAAGTTTGTTACTTGACCAGCTCGGTGTGTCTGTAGATCGTAGGACGCTAGAGTGGTGCAAGCCCGGAGCGGACCTGGAGTATGGAGAGCCGATGGTGCCATTAGGCGTGGGGTACCAGGGGGTCCTGTTCCCTCCTTTGTCCAGCGACGAGTAACCTTGGAATGTGCTTGTAAATGTATCACGTGTAAAGTAGATGCGAACCAGCTTGTCTAGTCCAATCGTGATGTGCTGCATACAGGTTCGCGTGCTGTAGGGTGAGTGATCAACCTGCTGCGAAGTGGAGAAGCAAGATCTGGCACGTTGGTGGTATGTCTAATGCTTCATTTCATCAGAATTTGCACTTTCGCTCTATTTGCACATGTCTTGCGTGTATTGTTGCGTGACTAGGCGCTCTAATATGGTGCGCTCTTACCCACTGAAAATGGCAGGCGGACGCGGGGCGGCGGCTCGCTTCGACTTGCCCGCGACCTTCGTCCATCCAATGTTTTTCACCACCACCCGCAGCGGCCTGCGCTCACTATCGCAACATAAATCTTTCTTTACATTCCATTCTTACCAGTATTACATTGATTGCCTGTTGTCTTGCCCTGCGCCGCGACCGCCGCCATGGCGTTCAACAGCTGGGACAAGCTTGCGAGGGCTCAAATAGACTATCCGAAACCGAAATTCGCACTTGCAGTGGTGGACAAGGCGCTCAAGAAACAGCCAAATAATCCGTACCTTTTGGTAGGTACACGAGACCCAACCGAATCTCCTTAGCTTATGTTCGCTGCAGACATGGAAAGCAGATCTTGCGCTTCAGCAAAGTTCAAGTCAGACCGAATACATTGTCGAGTCGCTGACCAAAGTTCATCAACAATCGATCGCAGACATCCAACTCTTGGTGTACTTGTACAGGACGATCATCGAGGGTATGCGAAGACTCCATAAATATGGACCGGGCACGAATTCTGTCGGTAACGTGGCACTCAATAGCTGGCAATCCGCAGCAAAGGCCATGACACGTAAGAACGATCGCATGGCTCTGTGGAACACACTTTTCTCTACAGCGATGCAAGAAGATTGCTGGGAAGACGTTCGATTTGTGAGCTGCTCGTTAGGAGTTCAATCGTCTCAAACTTGTGCTAATAATGCTCAGGCTATCCTGCAACAGAACAAAGAGGCTACTCCGAATAAGAAGCAATCGCATTACTCGCTGGTTCTAGCCACCCAACTTGCAGCGGAGCAAAAGATCTCAAAGGGTGGCCCAGGGGCCCAAATGGGTCAACTCCAGCAAAGCGTTGCGCTCAAATTGATGATGCAGGCATATAGAGCGGCTCCGGTATTCCAGCCTTCATTCCCTGCCGTGACATAACTGTGAAAGCTGACATCTTTCAGGGCGATCCGATCGCTGTTTCGAACATTCGAGATCTTCGCTTTATGGCCTGTATATTCGAACGACAGCACCGTACCACCGAATTGCACGACCGTTGGAACGACCCGCCGGAGAAGCTTGCGCCAATTCTCGACCGGCATCGGCAGGATCTGCTCATGGTCATGATCAAAGGCCTACGGAACGAAGGTAATTGGAATTTACTTGCAGATCGGTGCACCTCTGCTATAGCAGAAACAGTTGAGAACCTGCGCCTGGTAGGAGGTAACAAGAACGGCGTCTGGGAGCTATCGGCGTGGAATTGGGGCATCTGGGAAGCACTGTTGCAGTCTATGTGCTCCCGATCTATACAAGAGTAAGTCCCCGCTCATGAAAAACGATAGGGCCATTGACTCTAAATCTACAGTGCTCGAGAGCTCATCGTATCTCAAATGAGGCTCTGTTTTGGAGAGAGGCTGGAGTCGAAAGATCGTGCCGTTCAGCTTACATACATGAAACTGCGCCAGTATGTGGGTGCGTTAACGGTGGAGGATTGTAAAGACTACTTCCAGCAGCATTCGGGTCTTAACAGCTGTTTCAACGACTTGAGACCCTTTGTTTGCTCTTTGTGGCGAAACGAGAGAGTAAACTTCCTGGATGGGATCTACGATTTTCTCATAGCAGAGACCGGCACCTCCGAAAAGGTACAGTGTCCTTGTATCCCGGTGATTTTCGAACAGCCAGGCTGACAAGTGTACCAGGATAGTTCATCTCTGTCTGCAAGACATTTTAACGTGGCGAAGTTTTACTACATGATCACGACTTCGAACACACAAGTACTCGCTCGGCATGACATTCATCAGGTCTTCCAATTTGTTTCGCAAGCACTAACAAACGCACCCCAAAACCCCGAGCTCGGTTCAGTTGCGATCTATACCCTTCTCAACATACACCATCGACTCGTATGTACGGACGACATGCGCACGTCGATAGTGACGAAGCTCAACTGTCGTGTGCTGCTACAAGCCACAATGCTCGCACGCCACTTGGTGGAGAAAGACAAGGAAAAGCAAAATCGCACATTTGCCTTGCTCGCTGCAAGGTTGCATCTGAATATCGGCCTTGGGACAATTGCATTCCGACTCTTTCGCCATACGAAATGTAAAGAAATGCTCATCGACACATTCTCGCCATACATGCTTGCGCGCATATCGCAAACGCATCCTTTCGACGTGAAAGGGTACGGCGGTTTCTCAGCAGACGAAGAGCTTGAAAAAGTCGTGGGAACAATTGAACGTATGGAGAGAAAGACAAACGACTACCTGTACACGGACACACCGTCGTTCCTCTGGGATCAAGCAACAGATACATTGGAATTGAAGCGCAAGCTCAAATCTAGTCTGACGAAGCACATGTGTGTGTTCGAGCGACGGCGCATCGCTCGTCTCAGGGGCGAGTCAGTGGAAGCATTACCAAAGCTCAAAGCGAAAGGTGAGTGACAGTAGTTTTCTTGAAACGCATATGTGTTACCTCTAATGGTCGACTAACGTATGCAGAGTTCCATGAGATATCAGACAACATAGACCGCACAATTTTGCCGAACTTCGAGGGAACAGAATTCGATCACCGCGCTCTCCAATACATCATGCCCGCCGGATTACCAAACATGAAATGGATCGTAGACAATTACTGGCACGAAGAGTGGCCAACAAAGACACTCTGGGCAGAAGAACCATTTGGAAGTCATAATGTTCTGGAGCACAGCAAGGCCAACGACCAGGCAAAGTCTACGCGATCCAGCGGGCGGTCTTGCAGTGAACATATGATGCGAGACTTGTGGATCACTCTAGGCAAACTTGCACTTCTGATTTGCCAGGACGCAAAATCGCCTCGATGGCCTGAAGGGCTAAACGATCTACCAAGCATGTTACTCCAAACCAGGAAAATCATCGAAGATCGTCGTATACCAGGCGACACGGCCCTTAAGTCTGAAGATGAGGTCACGATGTTCCACGAAAACCTTCTCATGTCATGCTATGGGTGGCTCAGCTATCTACGCGCCGTCAATAAAGCGACTGAAGTCATGCACGAACGTGTTCTTAAGAAGAAGAGTCATCCGCTGCTTGTGGTTTTCCCGATGTTGAAGGACCTGCACACTCGGTTGTCGGAGGAGTCCAAAGTCTGCTATCAAGCTGTCCGGGATATGGCACAGAGCTACATGGACCTGATCAAGAGCAAAGGACTTGCAGCTATCAAGGCACAGGTTCGATGGGGAAAGACGGGTGAGAATCTGAAGCAGATTCTGAGCGATGACGATGTGGAGTATTATGCGAAGGAGTATATGGAGAGTGCGCTGGAGGCTTGGAGTGGAGTACTCAAGGTGAAGCTGAAGTAGCCGAGGGGAGAAACGCCTTGTAAATAAATGACGGGGATGAAGTATTACTGGCAGTAGACAAGTCAATATATTCCTTGCTCCTCAAACGACCGCATTGATCCTTCAGCTAAACATGTAAGCTAGCCCATCATTACAATAGCGATATGCAACCACCCGTCGAGATACGCCGCCGTCCGAATCAGCTCCTCCACAATTGCGTTCAATGGCAGCACAGCACCATGCAGCACCGCCTGCGCCAGAAGCGGACTTCTCCTACTCGGGAACAAGCTCGGTAGGATGTGATTCAGCGCCGTTCCAACCGTCTGCGGCTGTCCTGTTCACCCTCGTCAGCACTCATACACATCATCAACGTACCCCTCCCGAACCACGAAAGAGAGAAAGAAGACGTACTCGACCCCGCCGCACTCACAGGCACCAACTTCTGCACCACCCTCACCCTCCCCACCTCCCCATCCCCATCCTCCCCTCTATGCGGCAAATACAACCTCACAGGCAAATGCCTCAGTCCCACGCCCTGCGGATTCAGCAGCTTCTGGCTGATAGGATTGAACCTGCTGAAGTCGTGGGACACGACGGCGTCCCATAATTGCGTGCTGTCCTCTTTGCTGAGGAACATGACCGTCTTGCCTGTTCCGGTGCGGAGGTAGTCTGCTTCCTTGACGGCGTGGATGAAGAGGTCGTGCATAGTCTGATGAGGGGATGAGGGGGTGGAGGTGAGCGAGATTAAGGGGGGAGAAGGGGTGGATGAGAAGTGGATTGTTAGACGCCATGGTAGTGGGGATGGCGTTGGGATGGTGTCGTCTTCTTCTGCTGTTTCGATGTTTGACGAGGACGGGACGTCGGGCTTGTGAGTTACGTGATCAGCGTGGGCAGGGTAGGCGGGCTCAGCGCCAGAGTAGAGGTCGTAGAGGAGGCCGAGCGGGTAGTGCCATTTTAAAGGTACGCCTTCGTAGGAGAGCCAGACGGAGGAGGCGGGGATGTCGGGGTAGATTAGGTAGGGGTGGAAGAAGGCGTGGAGCTTGTGGATGTGCAGGGCGAGGTAGGAGAGGCGGGGGAATTGGATCTAGAAGTCGTAAATCAGTCCCCTTTTCTATGACAGGATGGTTGTTGATATGTCAATTTGTATGTGTTAGGCTGCAGGAACATGTAGTAACGAGAATGTACGGAACGTACCAAATAAGGATCCGACTCATCATACGTCCTGCAATCATTCCTATCCAGTCGTATCTCAAGCGGAATACTCCCATTCCACACGCTCTCGCGCAGTCGACTCGTGACTTCGCGGGTTGACATCGGGAAGTTGACTGACCTGGTGCCGCTTCGAGTTACTCCAGTACCTGGCCGTGGGAAAGTGGGGCGCAGCGGGGTTTAGCGGAGAAAGCGAGCTGAGGTGGAGACACGCAGTCGCACCCTTGCGTGCGTCTCTCTGACAACCGCTGCGTCCTTATTCGCTATGTAGGTCCTCGGCAGGTGCGCTTTCACTCTTTCTACCCTAGTCTGGTCTGGCCTAGTCGGTTGGAGACGGTTTGGTGGTGATGGTCGACCTTCTTCCTCCGCCTGCTTGGACGATGAGCGTGGCACTTAGTCGCAAACGGTCGCGGCTAGCTATCGGCGATGATGATGAGGAGGAGATCCAGCAGCGGAGGGAACCGTCGCCTGCGCTGTCGTCGTTTATCGATACGTTGAAGCGGTCGAAGACGCAATGTGAATTGGAGGAGCTGGACATTATCGATGCGAACGAGGCGTGGGCGGTTGACGTGGACGCAATATTGGCGAGCACACGCGTTGCAAGGCCGTCACATAGCGGGCTGGACGCACATGATAATTGGGAGAGGTACCGGGAGGGAGAGTCGTTGGTGGTGCTCTGTGTGCAAGGGAATGTGCAGGTGCATTACGAGCTGCTTTGGTAATTATGGCTATTGGGATCACGAGATAAGTACTAATAGCTTCCAGCTCCATGTTACCAGACCTCTACGCGCTCTCGCCCTCTATGCAAGCCTTCATTCTATGCCACGATCCCTCCATACACAAGCTCTCGCCGAATGCGCCGTTTTCGCTGCCATTGATACAGGCAGTCGAGCCATCAAACAATCACTTCGTTCGCTTAGGACTATTACATCCATTAGGTGGTGGAAAGTTCCCATTGGATGCTTTGGTTGTGCTCGACCAGCGTGGACGGCGGAGACTCGTCCTTCCGTTTGGATGGGGTGCTGGCAAACACGCAGGCACGCCAGCTGGACGAGGCATACAAACACAGCTGATGGAGCTGCTGAGGAGTTGCGTGGACACACTGGAGCAGAAACGACGATGACACATCGTGGAGTTACACAGCCAGAGGAAGATGATACCCCGTTGGAGTCTTATCAAAAAGCATGTTCGCTTCAAGTTTCATTGAAATTGATATGTCATTAAAGACTATGTAACCCCAATCTCATAGCCAGAGGATCTCATGTCCCACTGGTCTGTCATATGGAATGATATCATTGCATGGTCGGTCAAGTCAAATAGACTTAACCGAGACGAGTCTCTTTGTCCTTGATGGGGATGTCGCTGCCAGTAGCAGACTTGTAGCCGCTACGGATGTAATCCGAGATCTGTTCGTCCTTTGCTTGCTCAAGAGCCGACTGTAGCACGTTAGTCTTGCACAACATTACACAAATGCCAACGCAATGACGACATACCTCGTTGTCCTGGGGGCCTTGACCAAGGAACTTCTCCTGGACGAAGTCGACGCCTGATGGGATGTTAGTGATGCGAGCAGAGCAGTATGGTTTGATGTGGCCTACCCTTGTCGAGGTAGTCCTCGTTCTTCTCAGACTCGCGACCTCCACCGGCAGCAGAGTTCAGCTTGTCGCCAATGCCACCGAGAAAGCCGCCGCCGGACTTCTGCTCGCCAGACGAGGAGCCCTGGGCAGCCTGCTCGTTAGTCTGCTGATTGTTGTTGTTGTTTCCGCCGGCAAGCTTGTTGACGAAATCCATGTTGAGTGAGTTGGGTTTGGAGATTGTAGGTAGATAAGTAGGCAAGTGGGTGAGGAAAGTAGTAGAGGAGCTTGATGTAGATGACTTGGTCGAAGGAGCAGCAGGTATTTAAGCTTATCCGTTAAGCCTCGTCAACAAAAGTCAAGCAGGGTAGTTAGCAGGATTGTAGAAGTCTTGGTGCGCAGTAGCACCGATGTCACGGACGAGGTACCTGTCTTAAGTAGGTAGTCTTCCCCGTGATGGCGTCTCGCAATCGCACGGCATTACATCATATCCCCGCGCTGGCAGGGGTAGCTCGTGCAAGTGGGCCAGCGCGACTACCTTATCGATACGCGTGAGATTTGGAACGTGAATGCTTTTTTCCCTGCTTCGACCAGGCACAGTGAGGTTCGTTTGCGCATCGTGTCATTCTTCTAGACTTGTTTGCTGTTGTTCGAACATGATACCAATCACGATCATCACAGGGTTCCTGGGCTCGGGGAAGACAAGTGAGACCCATCTGTCCCATAGCATCCTCGCACCCCACCTAATGCAATCTAGCTCTGATTCTCAACCTGATTCCGCAACTCCCAAAGACCTACAAACTCGCACTCCTCAAGAACGAATACGGAGACGTCGCAGTCGACTCGCAACTCGCATCGTCGCAAGCAATTTCTGGCGTACAGGAGCTTCTGAATGGATGCATATGCTGCAACCTCGTCGGGCAATTGTCCGACGCGCTCGAGACACTCGCGAATGACGTAAAACCCGACCGCATCGTTATCGAGACCTCGGGGTCTGCTTTTCCCGCGACATTGGCCATGGAGGTGAACCGCCTGAGCCGGGAAACGGGCAAATATGTGCTGGATGGTGTGATGAGCGTGATTGACGTGGAGAATTGGAAAGGCTACGAAGACACGAGTTATACGGCCAAGATACAGGCGCGGTATACAGACCTCATGGTTTTGAACAAATGGGAACTGGTCAGCGAGAGGCGGCTGGAAGACGTCGAGGATGCAATCCTAGATCTGGAGGTCGAGCCACAAATACCGCGGACGAAGAGTTCTAAAGGCTGGGTGGACAAGGATATCGTGTTCGGGTTGGACGCGCGGTTGGCGGGCATGGTTGAAGAACAAAAGGAGGAACACTCCCACGCACACGACCACGAGCACTCAAGCGAGATCGAAGTCCTTACCATCACATTACAAAGCCGAAATGGTGGCGGTTGTGTGGACATAACAAAACTCGCTGAGCTCCTCGCGGACCCTACCAAGGACGAGGTGTATCGGATAAAAGGCGTCCTGTATGCTTCGACGCCACCGAAGTCGTCAGACCCGGAACAAGATGCGCATCGCAAAGTGCCAGAAGGCAGGGCGCGATATATCCTCAACTGGGCTTTTGGACGCTGGACGTTTACGCCTGTGCAGTTGCCTGATACATCTACTGGTAGTGAGCCTGAGCTTCGCTTAACAGTCATGACTGCAAGATACGAGTCGAATAAGTGGAAGAAGCAGATCGAGGCAAGTGGACAGCTGTCACTGCAGGGCGAAGATACTGGATCACTTGTGGTCGATAAGGTTGCGTAGCCGCTGCGCCCAAGGCGCTCAAGAAACAAGACATAGACCTGGTCACGAATGCGAGAACAATCGGAATCCATCACTGTGACACCGTGAGTTTCGAAAAGTTTACCTCACGTCAGATAGGGCTCTCTCCAAGGTGCTCCTGGCTGCAGGACTATTGACATGCCGCAGTCCGAAGCGACTGAGCTTGCGAAGCTTGTGGCTCAGTGTCATCTTGACAACAAATCGAAATATCGCATGTCTATAGGCAATCTAGACTGCGGCCCAATTGTTCGAGGCTCAGCTCATCGTCGAAGACCACAAAGATCGGGTGCAACACCACCCACATAATCAACCACCAAAGCACAGGACACCGACGCTCTGAATACTCGAACCCAATTCACGTAGCAACAACGGAAGTGCTCAACCAAGGGATTAGTTCTCTGTCAAGCTCGTGGATTTTCGGCTATCGAAACACAAAAAAATAATTGAACATATCAGGCAACTAAATACCTCAGAACACTTCGAGCACTCACCAATCTACCGTGTAGGTAAGGCGCTCAAAAGCAAACGTAAAACGTATGCAAGTTTCAGCCTTGCCAACCCTTTATGCTTTCCGACCGCCCGTCCTTTCAAGCTGAAAACTTCCCCAGTCCTGCGCTGTTTTCGTCATTGGACGCAGCTTGACGCTCGCTCTTTTGAGGTTGAAGTTGGAGGCAGCCATGTTCGCTTCGCATACCTCGACCTGGCGAACTGACACAGGACCAATACGGCTGAGAAATTGTCCAGCTGAGCATGGGCGCTTAGCGACTGAACTCCAACAACGCATCACAAACCTACTTGACTAACAATCCGTACAAACAATGCTGTATAATTTCACACAAGCAGTAGGCCGCAACGTGCAGGGCTATGGGTAACAGAGCGGAAAGTGTGCAACCGTGTGAACTTCACCTACGATCTGGAGGACCAAATACGAGTCCGAATGTTACCCCTGCATAGTGCCCAACGCGAGCCTGTGTGAGTGGCTGACACTGTGTATTGAATGCACCATATTCGTCGAATCACAACATCGCAGGACTATGACTGCGCCTCGCCAGTCAATACTGCGTTCAGGCGAAGGGTATAATCCAAAAGAAGAGGCGATGAGGCTGCAGCAAGTATAAAAACCATGAGCGGGGACTTGAAGAAATGAGCAGCAGAGTACCTCAAGTTCAACGGGAAAGAAATGAGTTGCAACTGGCAAGAGGACTTTGAGGTCGCCCCAAATGTCAAGTATGGATCTTTCGAGCCTATTCCTGAGGTATGCCCGGCTACGTATCTCAGGTAAGTCTCCCTAAATATTCACCACACGACTACATAGTCATGTGGTCTCTACGGAACAAAACGTTAACTTGTCAGACCCGACCCTGGTGGTTCGATGATGCCATGGCTTCCCACGCTTATCCTGTTGTTCTTCCACCTCCCAGCTTGTATCATACGAGCAGTGAGGTGGGAAAGTGCACAGTATCTGGTGAGTCTCATTTATTTGACACGCTGCAACGCTTCATACCAATCTGCGGTCAGGCCCTTGGTTTAGCCCTGCTAGGTGTCGCGCTCTCGATACAAGCATATGTCAGCACCGGCTTGAAGCCCGAAGAAGTGCTTGTATGGATGCCGCTCACGCTAGTGCTCGATGCTGGAGCGATGGAGCAGCTCATTGTACTCATTCTTGAGAAGCACGATGAGCGAAACCCCTGGGTTCCACGTCGCAAGGGTAATTTACCCGTCCGGCGTGGCGGTAGGGTGTTATGGGATGCGGTCGTGAAGGCGTGGAGAGTGATGAGACAGAAGATGGCTCAGAACTTGTTGCCAGGACATAGGGCTCAGCGCGTCCCTGCTGAAGATGGTATGTCTGCTTGGTTTCCGGAGCATCATGCTCTTTCGAATTCACTATACTGACACAAAACAGAGGTCGAGATGGAGGACAGGCGAGACTCGGGCCTCGGCGGTGATCAACAAGCTCAGCAACAAGCTGACAACCAAAACGACACCCATCCCCCCGAAGATAGAGTCGCTGATGCACTCGCAAACCCGCCCGTCGTCCAAGAACCTGCAGCTGCAGCTCCACCCACGCCGAACAACGAGGACAACAATGCCAATGTAGAAGCAGCCAACGAACAGGATGTGGAAGAAGAAGACGACGACGACGACGAACCCGAAGAAACCGACCCCCACCCCGACGCCCTCCGCTACTTCTTCGTCGCCCTCGCCGCCACCCTCCTCCTCCTCGCCCTCCTCACCCTCCAAATCTACGCCCTCTACTTTTCCATCACCGGCCTCCGCGCAAAAGACCTCACCGTAAACTGGTGCTCCCCCGCCTTCCGCGACTTCGCCCTCGCCGTCACAACCGGCAACTGCCAGCTGTATCCCGTGCTCCCTAGCAGCAGTAACGGCATCGGCTGCATTGCGCTCCCGGCTACGCAGCAGCGCGATTGGCTGCGCGGGACGGCGATATTCCTTGCTGTGGCGCTGTTTTGTCAGTTGAGTGATTGGACGCTGATGATGTGCACGAATAGTAAGTCGAGGTGGAGGGGCGTGAAGTTCCAGCGCCCGTGGCTGACGATGGCGGTGGGGGTTATTGTGCTAGTAGTGCTGGTTTATGCAGGCAGAGTTAATGCGGATGAGCTGCCAAAGGGGGTGACGAGGACAGTCTGGATCTATAGAAAAGAAGAAAGCAGGGAGATGGGGAGGGTGTGTAAGGGTGAACTCAGTCCGCCAGGGTTGCGGGGCACGATGATTGGGTACATGGATGGGTTGTTTGAGAGTTGGGGCGGGGTTTATGATGGGCATTGAGAGGCTGCGAGGTAGAGGCTTTAGAATAAGAAGGAAATGTTTTGATCAAGTATGCAGCGTGGAAGAAGTTGTTTTGAAGTGTTCCCGAGCAGTGACTAGCTATGAACTTGTTGCTTGGGTGTGATGCTGCGGGGAAGTGAGGTGATGATGATCGATGACACAGAAGAAAGTAGAAGAGGAGACGGCGTAGTGTGTTGTAAGTTTTTTGATTGTTTTATTTGATACCAAATCATTTCCATCCTGTCGATCCAATCGCTGCTGCCGTCCTCATGATTCCCATCCATATGCTGGGGCAGGGTCAGGTGTGAGGTGCTCAGCTCGTGGAGAGGAGTGCTTACCAGTCCTTTCCGTGTCAGAATGAAGTTCCGTCGCAGTTGGTGACTGTTCGTTGGTGTTGCTTGATCGTTGTTGTAGTGGTTGAGGTTGAGGTTGAGACTGAGGTTGTTGGAGTTGTAATCGTGGTTGTAGGAACGATTGTAGTGGTCGGGGTGGGAGTCGTAGTCGGTTTTCGGATTGTAATGGTGTGCCATGCTTGCCCATGATATTCCTCGATGTGTGTTTGAGTGGCTGGGCCGAAGCGCAGTCTGACTTACCTGATACTCACCTTGGCGAGACGATAGGAAATGTTTGCAGAGCGCAGAGCATTTGAGCAGAGAACATATGGAGAGTTGACGTACCGAGGCCTTCCTCTTGTAGACAGTAACAGCGTTGGAACCACCACCAGCTTCGTTGGTAGTGCCCGCTGCTGCCTTGTCACAAGTGGCTCCAGTGGTGACCGGAGTGAAAGCGTAGTCCTTAGCACAGCGGCAGTTGATACCAAATTCGAGAGCGAAGTAGTCGTACGGTCCACCTGTAGCCGTTGTGCAGTAATCCAAGCAGGCTTGGTGAGAGTTGGGGCTGAGAGTATCGATGCTCTTGTCGCCGATCAAGCGTGCCTTGGTGGTTGGATCAGATCCAACGTAGCAGCCTTGGTAGTCGGCATTGGCGAATGCAGTAACTAGACCCTTTGAGTGTGTCAGCAGAATGCCCAAGGCATCCGGTTAGACTTTGCTCTGTGTGCTCAAATGCTCTGTGCTCTGCAAACAAAAAAAAAGAAAACAGAAAGAGAAAGAGCTGTGTCAGTCAGTAGATCAGCGCGGGACATAGTGTGTGAGCACTGCATCAGGCACTGGAGGAAGTGGAACAAGTCGCATCCTGAGTCGACAAAGAAGACTGGGTGATGCTGATGAGGTTGAGAAGAGGTTGTCTCAAGCTCTTATATACTTGAGTAGAGCATTTTCATGTGACTAATGGATCGAAGGAATGTTGATATTGAAGTAGAACAAGGGATGAAGACCCCACATGTGTGCATGCTTGTCGAATTCTCCTCAGGGTTGCCCTTCTCGAAGTGGTCGTTGCTACTCCATTTCTCGACTCCAACAGGAAGACGCTGCCGTGCAAACCAACCTCGACCGGACGAAGGGCAATTTTTGTGGATAATCTCATTCTCTTACGATAAAAAGAGCTCCCTTGAGAATTTCGATGGTCCTTCGAGGAACTGTAGTCAAAGTGTACAGCAAGGTGAATGCGTCAATCGTAGGTCTGTGCAACAACCTAGACCACGTTGAACCACAATGTTGCATGCTTTGATGCTACAATGATCATTGCCAATGGAAATCTATAGACATAGGAAATTCTTTTGCGCATGTCTAAGTACCTGTCAGTGTGACTAGATTTCATTGAGTCCATCCCATCGGCACGTGACTGCACTAATGCTACCTACCTAGCGTTCCCGGGCTTGCTGCGACTCCAGGAGCCGTCTGTAAGGGTGCGGGAAGGAACACCAACCATCAAAACGATCATTGTTCATCATTGATGCCAGTGACTGCAGCGACACGGACATCACCTATTGGTTGCAGGGCTTCTGGCGACGCATAACACATGCACCATCCGCAAATGCGACGAGGCTGAAAGTCACTGCGGAGCGTGGACAAGGATGAGCCCGCTTAAGCATGGAGCAGGCGCAGAAGAGTGGGTTCTCACAGCGAAAGTACTGTGTTCCAGATGCTATTCCGATTTTCGCGCCCGTCAAGCGAGATTCGCAGATGCTGTTTAGGCCACCCATACGCGCCGTTGCGTTCTTGGCTTCTTCGACCTCGACTTCAGAGCCACCTCGATGACAGAAGAGACAGAAGAGAAGGATACTCAGAGCCAGGTGTTCAGGTCCGAACTTCTGTGGGATGGTTCAACTGGCGACATGATCCCACAAAGGCTATTCGAAGACCTTGTATTGAGAATCGTTGCTCAATGGCCAAGCATTGGGCTTTCCGCCCCCCAATCGTCTCAGCCATGGGGCGTAATCGATGTTAGCGTGACAAGGACATGGTCGCCAGAGATATGTGGGTGGTCCTCACGATCCTTCATATGCAGTTTTCCTGTGTTCTTTCTTTCTCTCTTGTGCGCGGAGGATGTCTTCCATCAAATCTGGGCTCTGGATCAATTGGGAAAACGGCGCAGCCCACGGTGCGACTCTCACACTTCCGACTTACTATGGCCTGATTCTGGTATCCTTCCTCACGTTGTTCGTTCAATTTGCGGGTGGTTGTTTCTGGCGAACGCTGTGCTTCATCTTGCATCAGATACGATCAACAGGTAAGCAATCGCTACAAATATTGGTTCCGTGACTATGAGCTAACGTCCTTGCAGTAAGTTATCTCACCCATAGAAAAGTAGAGCCACTGGCCGCGCTTTTCCAATCTCATGTCCCACATTACTAAAGTAACTTACTGATTGTGTCTTCTTCTTTTGCAGACATCCCCACGCGACGGCCTTTTCCACCAGCAACAAATCATTCTCCGAAATGCCATCACCGCCCCAAATGCGTTGTGGTCTCTGAGTCGCTCTGCCGTGGTGTGGAAGAGCAAGGTCGCTGCACCGTTTCGTCGTTCCCTACCACTACTCTTCATCACATTCATACACATTGCATGTTTTGCTGCCGCTGGTCTGCTATCGTCGCAAATTGCATCCACAAGAGCGGGACAAGCTCTCATCGACAGCTCAGCATGCGGCTACCCAAAGAAGCTGGCTACCCTTCGGACTGCGTCATCAAGGAACTTGACAGGTGAGGATTTGGAGGTTTTCAACTCGCAGGTACTGCTCGGCCGGTACTCGCTTACGAAAAGTATGGCCTATGTCAAGTCATGCTACAACGAAGAGCCAAAGGAGACCGCGGACTGCAACCATTTTGTTAGGCGAAATCTCATGGGGGAGCAATCGACGGCAAATATGACTGCGCCATGCCCTTTCGGCGGAGATGCGTGTTTGGTAGACGCCGTGCGCTTCGACTCTGGACTGCTCAGCTCCAACGATGATGTCGGAATCAATTCTCCTCCTCGCGACGGTCTCCACTTTCGCCGCGTTACCACATGTGCACCAATTCGTGTTGATAACTACGCAACTGAATGGCAAGAAGGCTTGAAACAAGCCTACGACAGGAGGACGAACACGACTACAAAGGTTAAATTCTTCGAATTTGGAAAAGGCGATACAGGATGCTTGGCCACGACCACGCAGACTCCCAACACGACGTTTTGTGTCAGCCAGTGGATGAGAGACTTCCTTCCCGGAGCATATGATGTTACGTGAGTTTGTTGTCGAGAATCTGCCACAAGCCAGGCTAACATGCAGCAGTGCCAACACTTATTATGCCGAGAATGCATTCGCCAGTGACTTCAAGCCTGTGCCAGATTTCAAGATCGACAACG
Source organism: Phaeosphaeria sp. A1 3.1a (assembly GCA_003501895.1). NCBI lineage: Eukaryota > Fungi > Ascomycota > Dothideomycetes > Pleosporales > Phaeosphaeriaceae > Phaeosphaeria > Phaeosphaeria sp. A1 3.1a. The sequence continues at coordinate 24,522 of QVXC01000050.1, forward strand.
CAGATGTGACTCTGATCGCGATCTTCAATAAAGCTGCATACAAGGGCAAGGTCGATGATGCTCTTTTCAATGCGCAAATCCCGGCAGACGACAGCGAACAGTTCTTTACCCCAACGAACGACTTTTCGGTCCTTGGATGTATGGAACAGTACCAATTCTGTGACACAGTGTCCAAGAAATGTACCAATCTTGATGGACTGTATGCTGGACAAAATGCTATCGAGCGAGGCGAGCTTTCGCTTTCATCACGTCAAAACGCCACGTTTTCGATCATGTGGGAAGCCGCATGGGGCATGGCTATGCAATGGACCATCAAACTTATGAACAGCCGTGTCCTGCTGGCCCAAGATTGGGTTTTCACTGCGATTGCGTCAGGTTCATCAGCTCTTCCGACGGGCCAATGGCAGCAAGAATCTTTCAACCTGCACAACTTAAGCCTCGCAATGTTCCAGCATCGAGTCAATCAATATGCAGCGCCCGACACTTTCGAGGTTTCCCAGGGTATGAAAGCTGATGATCATCTTGATACTCCGACGGATCCTGATATGTTGGCCATGTGCAAACGCCAGCGAGTCTTGAGTGCAAGACACTACAGTGTCAGCGTGCTTGGAATGGCAATCATACTGAGCGTGGGAGGGTTGATCATACTCCTTGACCAGTCGATGGAGGCTCTCTGGTTCCGCTTCTTTGGGGCGCATAATAGGCTGGCAAAGAGAGCAGAGTGGACCCAGACCGGTACTCTACAACTACACAGGCAAGCTCTGGAAGCCCGAGGCATTGGTACTTGGGACAGGAAAAATCATGACTTCCCAGTCATTGATAGACATGGAAAAACGTTCATAGGCCTGGGCGAAAGAGAAGAAATGATTGGCGAGACGGAGGATGGTCATAAGACCGGATACGAGGTTGTCACAAACGAGGTCCCCAGAAAAGAGATGGACTTCAACAGTCCCCGGCGATGATGTTGTATTTGTATCGAAGATGTAATATATTACACGTGTCCAGGTCCACGACATTGCGACCTGTCGATAAGATTGATCAAGAATTCGAATGAACTATGTAATGGGAGTAAGCAGACGGCGCGAATTTGAGTTTGACTTTACAGCGGACACATGGAAGGATGTATGAAGGAGTGTCAGTATTGCATTTTCATAATGAGTGAGCCAAGTGTTTCTTTCACTCACTAAGTCCGTACGGAAAGGGTCAAAGCGTTGCTCACTTGACGAATTAGTTCTCCGCTATCATTATACACATGATCACCATCCTCAATACATACTACTACACTAATCTTTTCACATATAGGCACGCTTACCGAGCAAAACTTCGACACTCAACCAAATCATCAGGACGAGTCCGGCATAGCACATACGAGGCAACCGAAAGTTGCTTCGGAGTAGCGGCACCAAATATAGCGACACGACTGATAACGGTATGAGCAATACGGCGCCCGTTCAACCTATGGCGAGATTCAAAAATGGTCTCCTCGATCTCCCTGGAGGTACGTGTGCATGTCAGCTGTTGTCGAATCAAACTAACTGCCGACAGAGCTAAGGAACGAGATCTACGAATACATCCTCGGAAAACGCGTGGCTCTGACTCATCTTATTGCGATAACCTCTACCTGTCGCCAACTTCGGGCAGAGTTCATGCCTTTCTATCTCACACATACGAGCATCTCCATCAGCATTCACCGGGCCGAATCGTTCTTCAGGACATTCTTTTCGAAACAAGTGGTCACGGACAAAACGGATGCAGTCTGTAGTTTGCGCCTCAGAATCGCTGCAGTGGGACAATGGCCTCGTCTGGACGACTATCCGACCATCGAGATGAAATGGCTTCTCACCTTCCTCGTTGATCATCCCAGCATCAAAGTCAGTTTCGAAGGCGAGGGCATATGTGATTCTGAAGCCAGAGATCTGGACATGTTACTCTTGCTTGCAAGGACCAAGCCTGCATTCTGCAAGGTCCTGAAAACCCTCCATTGCGTTGAAGTGGTGACTAGCTTTTGGGCTCTTGACGACTGGCAGAGCGAACCTCAAGCTCTATGGGCGCTCAACATTTATTACTCCACTTGGCGATCGTATACCGTCGAGGAACGTGACAAACGAATGTTGGGCATGATGGAGGCCATGGCCTTACAACCTGAAACTTCTCTGACCTTCGAGCCAGAACAGTACCCACGGCTCCGTGAGTCAAAGCTCTTCGCGAAAATGAAACTCTTTTGGACGATGACTTGAGCTCTCGCGTGGCACTTTTCAGTCAGCTGTCAGGGTTTGGTGGTCGATGTACAATGATGAGACTTTGACACCTACCACAATCATGTCAATGTCAAAATTGTGTCCCGTTAAGCTTTCTTGCCCTCTGAAAAGTTCGGTAAATACTCCAATCAAGTTTTCCGTTCTTCGTGACTGTAGTGCCCCACTGTGTTCGCGCCCCTTCGTCGCTCGTGCGTATGACGCCTCTCACAAAGCTTCTCTCGACCAACACAACCACACCCACAACTTCATCACCAACACAACACCACCTACAAAATTAGTACGCCGACAGCTCGGTAACTTGCAACGACACTTCAAGAGTCGGTAGAGATATTATCCTCATAAGATGGATGGCGGCGTGGGCCTGATCAGCAGCGTAACAGTGCACGGCAAGGGCTTCAATGATCTTCCTGGAGGCAAGTGAATTCTCGCCACCTTGCTCGACGCTAACACTATCAGAACTACCCAACGAGCTCTACCAATGCTTACTTATAAACCCATTGTTACTACAAGACGCAATTGCGGTCAGCTCTTCATGTCGCACAGCTCGAGCTGAGTTCATGCCCATGTACTTCGAACGCATGGAGATCAATGTCGAGCCCTGCCGCGTTCAGCTCTTTTTCGAAACCTTCTTTCCCGATCCGAGGGCCCGCCGCCTAGCGGTATGCAAGCTCCGCATCGATATCGACAGTTGTAGGAACAGGCATCTACAAGAAGAGTATATTACATGTGTCGATGTCAAATGGCTTCTGTGTGCTCTTGTAAGAGTGTCAGAAGCGCATATCTCGTTTGGTTGCAGCCAGATATGGGCCCGAGTGGATAGAGACTTGGAGAGGCTACTGCAAATACTGAGAGAGAGCTCAGTGAGGCAGCATTTTTTGGACGATTTCCACGCTGTTCAGCTCCGATTCGAACTAGAACCCGGTTATTATCGTCGTCCTCCGCGTGGGTTTCTTAAGCTATTCATGAGCGCGGAACATACTCAAGGCTTCAAGTACCGCCATGTTTGTAAATTGATGGATGACATTGGTTTGCGCTCAGCATGGACTACAGTGGGTACTAAACTGGGTCCTTTCAAATTGTTGGAGGTCTGGGTTTATAGGCAGGTCAAGGGTACGAGACAGACGCACGATGCAGGTGGGAGCTGGGGACGGTTGCTCAATTGATCTACCGATATCGATACAGATGAGAGGCGAGATTTTCTGTTGAAAATCATGACCATCTGAGGCTGTGTGCCAACGTGGACTGTGGCGGCTATACTTAGGTAGCTCTATTGAAGAACGAAAAGCAAATTAATGCGCAATCAAATCCTACTTTGGGTCACTCTCGGCAAGAGACCCTCGCGTCCAGTGAATAGCTTGCACTCCCCACCCACCCCTTTCAGGTCATCAGTGACTATGTTTGCGCGTGTCCCCAACACGATATCAATACTCACTACTAAGCCTATTCCAGCTCGTTACAATTCACGACATGAGTGTGCAGGCTGTCGGTCATGGTGCCAATGCCAGTGATATGTGGTTTCCGACGGTAGCTAGTGCGGTAAATTGTTGACAAAGAGTCCATCTATAACTGAAAATGATAATTTCCATCGATATGATGAGCATTCAATGGGTGCATTGACATATCCGTCGCGTGGGTTGAACGACGCCACACCAACGCGGGCGTATCAATCGATGTTCATTCAATGTCTCCCACTAGTCGTTTGCTCGTGAGCAATGCGTAGATCTGCTACATTTCAACCTATTGCACGTCAATTCTTTGCTTTCATCGGGCGAATAAGCCATTACGTCAGCGATGAATACTACACAATAGCGATTCACCGGTGAGTCCGCACAATAGCAATAAGCGATGAGAGAATTCGACAATAGGACCCCTGAGATCAAGCATATCGCTCAATCCTGAGCACAGTTTCTTTCTTCTGTCATCCACTCTTTTCGCAGTTCAACTCACATAATTTCCAACTCCAGCCACAACTGTACCCACCCATCGATACCCACTACACTGTCAGCATGTCTACTCCCAACAACTCCAAGTCCAGCAACCCAAACAGCAAGAGCGTGAAGAATCCCCAGTACACCTCGAAGCTCCGCTCCGCCAAACCCCTCTCCAACGACCCCGAGTCTGCCCGCATCAAACAATGCCTGGAGTCCGGTGGCACTGCGGCCGACGTCGCTGAAGAAGCATACCGGATCTGCCACGAGAATGCTTCCCTGCGCCGCCGGCTCGGGGAAGCCAAGCGCGCGCTCTACGCTCCCCAACTCAACGACAACGATGTCGCGCGCATCAACAACCGCATCATCAACCGCATCAACGACGCTGCTTCCACCAAAGAAGTCGCCGGAGAAGCCTACCGTGTCTGCCGCGTCAACGCGCACCTCCGCAAGTCCAACAAGGAGGTCCAGGGCACCTTGCGCGAGGCGAAGAAGAAGCTCGCTGTCAAGGACGATGCACTCTCAGAGATGCGCGCCGAGTACCCCGAGATGCGCCATCTTCTGGGGCGCGCCCATGGTTTGATGAAGGATAGAATCAACATCCCGGCCGACTTCAAGAATGCCTACAACAACATCATGTCTGAAGACATGTATGATTGGCAGCCTCGTTTGGGCACTGAGAAGTACCCGCGCACATCTGCGGAGGAGAGGAAGAAGGGGCAGAAGCCACAGAGTGGCAAGGAGAAGGTCAAGGAGAAGGAAGAGAAGGCCAAGCCGGAGAAACTGAAGATTCTTCTTCACATGGACCACGGGAAGGAGTATGATCTCAGCAAGCCAATCGCTGACCAAGAGGAGGAGGAGGAAGAGGGTGAGGTTGGAGAGGAGGTGCCTGAACTGGCACCATCCAAGAAGCGCAAGGGTGGTGTGCTGGAGGCGAGCGAGACGAAGAAGGCTAGGGTGGACAGCGATCTGGAGGAGGGAGAGATTGAGGAGTAGGTGGCTTGCAGACAGGGGTGCGGATCGGTCGCCAGGCCATTTTCGTAGACGTCCGTCCAATACAAATCGTATTGTGCTACGCCGCAGTACTGCATGATGAAATGAGATGAAATCCTTACACTTTCATGGTACTCCAGGATACGTGATGCTCAGAGCAGAAGTTGCCGGGAGACAGCCTGTACCTCGTCCCATCCCTGCACGAAACCATGCTTCGCTTACGACAGTTCACGGAAGCGGCGCCACCCCCGAGCGGGGAAGTTTGTAATGCTTTAAAGTACCTGCATATACCAAGATTCGCCCCGAACTACGGCCCTATTGTCGCGAGGGTGTTTAATTGACTTGGCATGCAGAGCGGCAGTGTTGTCAAATGAAGGCGGCCCGGGTAAAGACGCGAACGATTCGAGAAGTATGTCCCGCAGACGATCTGGTAACTGGAAACTATAAAATGATAAGATGCACATGTAGGGCGTTTCTGTGTGTCGGTGAACTCGCAGTGATCCATTGCCTACCATGAAGCTTTACAACTTCTTGCTGCCCTCGTTGGCCGTTGCCTCTCCTTTGCATTCTCGTTGCACTTCACCCCAGAGCGCTGCGACTGAGGCCAACACCTATGACTACATTGTCTCAGGCTCTGGGCCGGGTGGCGGTATGATTAGCTGACAGAATTGTACTGTTCCAACACTGACGACAAATAGGTACAATCGCTGTCAACCTTGCACGCGCAGGTCACTCTGTCCTCCTCATCGAAGCAGGCGATAATGACATCGACGACATTCGCACACAGATCCTGGCGCTCAACAGCTTCAGCAATGACAAAGTGACTTGGCACTTCTTCGTCAAGCACAGCGATGATGAGGAGCGTACCAAGCGCTACAACCTTCTTGTGTGGAGATTGACCAATGGAGAGTACTGGGTTGGTGTTGATCCTACCGTCGATGGACACCAGAATGCCACAAGGCTTGGAGTCTTCTACCCCCGTGGAGCAACACTAGGTGGAAGCGCCATTGTCAATGCAGCTGCCACTTTCCTACCCAGCGACAGTGACTGGGATTTCTTTGACAAAGATGTTGGCGATGGTGTCTGGAGGTATGTTGTCATCTTTCCACGATGGAACAGTAGAAGCTGACAGAGAGCAGTGGCAAAGATATGCGCCGCATATTCGAGAAGATCGAACGCAACAATTATCTGCCAGCCAACACCACCGGCCACGGCTTCAACGGCTGGCTCCAGGTCAACGTGGCAGACGCCAGGGCTTACGTGGCAGGCGCTCTACGTTTGAATGTCTTCAAATCAGCTTTGAAGATGATAGGCTGGGACCCAGAGAAGGTTGTCGACTACATCACAGGCGACGGCAATTATCTCAGCCCCACCCGTGATCAGACCGAAGGACTCTGGGGACTTCCTTTCCACGTGACGAAGACCTGGGGTCGTTGGAGCCCACGCAATTACATTCTCGACACCGTCAATGTTACTGCGGACGACGGAAGCCTGAAGTACCCACTTCATGTTCAGCTGAACTCCTTGACTTCGAAGGTGCTCTTCGACGAGTGCAGCGGCAATGGTACAAAGCCTCAAGCTGTCGGTGTCGAGTTCTTGCAAGGCAAGAATTTGTTCCGTGCCGCTCCTCTCCACGACAGCAGCACTGTGGGAGTGAAGATGCAAGCTTTCGCCCGCAAGGAAGTAATCGTGTCTGGTGGTACTTTCAGCTCTCCACAGCTGCTCCAGCTCTCTGGTGTGGGACCAAAAGCACTTCTCCAGAAGCACAATATTCCCGTTGTTGCCGATCTCCCAGGCGTCGGTCGCAATCTGCAAGACAACTACGAAATACCCATCATTGGTCGTGCACAAGTCGATATTACCGATAAGGTCGACCCCGATGCTCCCAAATGCACGAATGGTGCTCCAGGTGACCCTTGTGTTGACCTGTGGAGAAAGGGAGAGGGCCCATACTCGCTCGGTGGCTCCAACGCGAATGCCTTCTTGAAGAAGACCGACCATGCTGTTGAAAACGAACGCGACATGCTCTTGTTCTCAACTGGCACTTTCCCACTGCAAGGTTTCACGCCAGACACCAACCAAAACATGACAGCCATCCCACCAACGACCTTCTCCTGGTCGACGGTAAAGATGCACCCTCAGAATGGAGCGGGGTTGATCGAGATCAAGTCAGCCGATCCGCAAGACCCGCCGGACGTTAATATGAACTATTTCGTAGAAGGCGCAGAAACTGATATGGGAGCCATACTGGACACGGTTGCGTTCGGACGCAAGGTCTTCGCTAAAACCGAAGGCCCTGTTGGTCCCGTCGTACCAATCTCGCCACCCTGCCCTAATATTCTCGAGAGCGGGTATTGCAGTGATGTCAACATTGACAAGGAATATATCAAGGATCAGGTTTTTGGACACCACCCAACCAGTACCAACTCGGTAGGCCCAGACTCGAACCCGATGGCGGTATTGGACACCAGACTGAGGGTTCGTGGCGTTGAGCGTCTCAGAGTGGTGGATGCTTCGGCCTTCCCACGCTGTCCTGGTGCGTTCCCAGCGGTGGCGACATACATGCTGTCCGAGAAGGCGACGGAGCTTGTGCTCGAGGATGCCGATAAATTCTAGGAAAACAGATTCATGTTTGTAGCTGTCTAGTGTGACCCTTAAAATGAACCAATGTTCAAGAAAGCCAAACAGCCCCCATCCAGACCAATTACCCACGTGAAGGTCTGCATCCTGCTCAAATTACCCTTAATTGTTCGATTGTGCTTTCAAAATCTGCGTAAAGGCTCTCGCCAAATGCTTGCATGTGGCATGCACTAACGATAGTGTACTCGATATTTTTGACTGAACTTTGCTTCGAGGTCTGAGTGGGACGCAAAATGATAGGAGCCATACACGTTGTTGGCAGGTAGATCTGTGAAGTCAGAATGTCAATGCGTGCTTGTTGGAACCGGCATGATCAATCAGTCTACGTACCTCATCTCCGATAGACGTATTGATATTGCCGAATCCAAGGTATCCATGGGAGGTCATGAAGATTCTCTTGCCTTCGAGCAGTTGTGGAAGAAAGTCAAGGACTTGCTGATACAGCCTGGGAAAAATCATCTTTGCGCGACTTTCCGCAAAAGTACTTTCGTGGCCACGTAATTGACTACGTTCTTTTAGTAACAGTGGAGAATCCTCATCGTGAGTGGCATCCTGTAGCAAGGCGGCAATGTCGCTTTTCATGAGCTGATACCATGTGCGCCCAACTGAGGGTGTAACACCGGCACACAAGACTTTCAGCCATGCCATCTCCCAAGTAGAATATTGGCTATTGCTCCAATCTTTTGGTAGTGCGAATCCGATTGGTAGTGCGATGCCGACTACTGGTTGGTAGTTGTGTTGAGGTCCATGATGTGCCAGTACGAGCGCTCGCCACGAGTCGACTACTTTGCGGAAGCGTGCGTACCAGTCCGGAGAATCCATATGGTCGACAACTTCTCCTATATGGTCGATTGTGTCGACGTAAGCTGCACTCAAGATCATTGCGTTATCGTGAAAGGTGACTTCATACGTTGCGAGTGAGGTGCGACCCTCTCGAAAGTAAGTAGGAAGACTGCCATCCCGGCACATATTGGGGAGATTGTGTTCTAGGATATCCATGTAACGTAGTCTACCGACTTCATGCATGTAATGTAAGCCGGTCCAAGTATACCTTCCGTTCTGGTACTCGGAAATCTCTAGTGTGGTCCAGTCCACAGCCCATGACGGCATGCTCGTGTACCGATTCTTCAGCGGCGCGTATATGAAGATCCAGAATGAGAGGTACTTGGGAAACGCTGACAGGAAATGTTTCGATACTTCGGTGTACACAGCTTCCACGGACTTATTGTAGTCCGGAAGGATTTCATACTTGCTTTTCGTAACACCAAGCAAACCGTAAAGAAGGTCGACATCCAGGGACGCTCTCCGATTCGTATATTCTATCCGCATTGCGAATAGGTCACAGTCCTGGCCTTCTCGAACTCGACGTCGCTCTTTACCAAGAAAGAAGCTTGCTTTCGCAACCGGCGCTACCACGGAGCCTAGAGCAATCATCCACGTCCGACAACATCCTTGAGTCCTGTGTATATCCCACGCCGTAGCTATGTCGAAGAGCACTTCGAGGGGCACCGCCACGGCGCCAAGGTATAGGCTACCAGTCCCTGCGAGGAGACCTTCTTGAACCGTCCACATCCGTTTGAACCACACGTTATTGCTGATGAAGGGCATGAGAAACCGGAAAGCAATCATCTCTTCGAATGTGTCAAAGAGATGGCATGCGAGATAATCCTCGCAACGTTTAGCTTTCGCAAGGCGTAGAAGTATGGGCGCGGCCATTGTAACCATGTTTGGCGGTGCATGTGTTGGCCGAAAGTCAGCTGATGCCAGCCATTGCTTTTGTTTACATTGGCAAGCTACGAGATGTCGCCTGGAAGATTCCGTGGCTGCTACGCTGGTATAGTTCATGGTAAAACATGACTGAGAAGCCTTCTCGATTTCTCCTAGCCAAACAACAACCTCAGCGCATCTTGAGTACACCCTGCCCATGAGTGTGACCTGGTGGTTTCGCTCGATTATATTCGTCTGATCGATACACAGAGCATCTGCGAACAGAGTAACAAAGTGGCCTATATTGTGAGCCCTAAGTCTTCGCAACGCTGCGTGGAGATTTGCGGAAATTTGAATAACGTGGCCATTGATTTCAATAGCAACCTTCGGAAACTCTGGACCCCAAACGTAGCTCAAGGCGCTGTATGCGAAAGAGGATACTTCGTCGAGAGATCTGACCTTCAGACTGCAGGAGATACTCTCATTCCAATGCCCGGGATGAATCTTGAGAAGCCGAATTTCGTCTCGCCATCGGTTCACAGGAAGTCTGGTATACAAGGATCTCAGCCTTGTCGCCTGTGCATCGTCCCCTATCCTGGCTTGGACAGCGGCCTCCATGGGTGGGATGTCAAATAGGGTTGCGATTTCCACGATGATCGAGAACCTTTCCGTAGCTTCGAGTTGGCCGATGCATCATTGTAACAAGCGTGCGCATCTGAATCGACGGTCGTTCAAATGAGGGGGGCTCGGCCTGGTGTGGTAAGCGAATCATGGCAAATCAGCCACATACGAAGCTTGTCTGGGCCACCTACCACATTGGAGAACGAGAAACATCCACGTGGGACAACTTCTCTGATTGAGCTGATTGGCTGCCGTATGCGTTGTGAATGCATATACATCATTTTCTTGGAGGGAAGGAAGCAAGATTCAACATGAATGTTAGACTCAGTCAGCGTTCTCGTGCAAGCAAGCTACTCAAACTGCTGTCAAGGCTCTATTGATACTGCAGGATGTCCTGTGAAGCCTTCTAGCAGGGAAGCACTTACGGGAGCTCACACATTTAAGCTTAACTTTAAGCTCGCCACTAATTCACCTAGTGTCTCTACCCCACCCTAAACCTTTCGCAGCTCCCAAATTTTGTTCCGCTCTCAGACCATCCCCACCACCAAACATCAGCACGAACAAAGCCGTTCTCGCGCAACAGACCTCGGACACTTCTTCAATCAACATTACCCACAGCAAGATACCACGTTCGCCACAATGAAGCTCCTCACGCTCAATTTCCTCACCTGCGCCATCAAAACCTGCAAAACCAACCCTCTCTCCTTCCCTCTGCACCCGCGCGACGCTGAGCTCGAAATCCAAGAAGCCGACCTCAACCTGCCTTTTTTGAAGAACATCTTGCCGCGCTTGATGTGGGACGAGATATGCGTCATTGCGAAAGAGGTACGTTACCCTCCCGCTACCTACCACCCTCACCATTCATCACGCATTGCGCCTCGACCTCCCAATCTACATAAAAGAGAGAAGAATTTATTTTCTAACATTACAATCGTAACAGCTCGGACTTCCAGCCCTCCCTCCAACCGCCCCGACACCCGCCGATCTCATCGAAAAAGCACTTGATACCACGGACGCCGTTGAAGGAGAGGAGACGCCATCACAGACGGCACAGGATCTGCATCGCGTGCTGTTGGAGACGTGCATACAGGAGGGAAAGCTGGTTTGTGGGAGCTGTGGGCACGAGTACGCGGTCAAGGAGGGGGTTGCGAATTTCTTGTTGCCTGGACATTTGGTTTGAGGGACAAGGGACGAAAGAAGAGTGGTTCGAGATTTATGATACCCCGGGTTAGATGACGGCCGACGAACGAAGGATTGATATTCGTGTTTATTTATTGGCATGGCTTGCGGCGCATTGGATACAACATCTACTACGTAACTTTGAGCAATATGATTGCATTCAAAACACTTTTTAAGCCTAGGCCTCTAACGTGGTATCTTACGTTTTGTGCGCCATGAACGCCAAAATGATGTCGCCTACAACCCAAGAGCGCGATTGATCTGCACCTTCTTGTCTTCTCCCGCACTGACAATCCCAACCTCCTTGTCCCACCTAACACCGAAGACCTTGACACCCTCGCCATGACTCTTGGCCGGGCCCGAAAGTCCCTGGCGATGTATGGTATGTACGCTTTCACCCTGCTGACCCTCGCCCGTCCTTCCACCAGTAGTAACGTTCCTCAGATCCCAGATCTGAACTGTACCGTCGTGCGAGCCAGAGACGAGGCCATGCTCTGAAGTTGGGTCGGTGTCGAGCGAAACGACCGCATTCTTGTGACCACGCAGAGTCATGACGCTGATCTGCGTAGCTGAAGCGCGTGGATCGATCAATGTGATATGCCTTGCTGAAGTTCCTGTCGCGATGAGATTGCGAGAAGGTATCGCGCAGACAGAAAGCAGAGAGTGGCCGGTCGTGCGTGTGTCCACACATTGAGAAGTGGGTAGATCCCATGTCTTGAGGGTGTGGTCGTTCGATGCTGAGTATGCGACTGTAGCATCGTCTGGCTTGAAAACTACGCTCGACACTGGAGAGCTGTGTCCGGTAAGAGTAGCTAATGCGCCGCGAGCTGGAACGGTGCGGTCCGGTTTGGAAAGCTTTTGTCGCTTGTTCGAGGCAGCGGTAGAGTTCAGGAGGAAGTTTGCTGGTGCGGCGGGGTTCTCTTTGCCATTGCCTGAAAAGAGCGAGATCGTGCCATCGGACGAGGCGCTAAGGATACGGCTGGAAGCGCCATGGACTGCTACGTCCTCAATACCCCAGCGGTGGTTGAAAAGCTCCAAGCTGGTTGTTATCGAGCGCGTATCGTCATCATACTTGTAGACACGAACGGTGTTGTCCATGCCTGCTGCGACAATCTTCTTCTCCGAGAGCCACTTGACCGTTTTCAAACTTGTTATCCTCCCGCCATTGTTCGGTGCCTCCGAAGTCGCTAAAACATCGCCTGAGGTGTTCCAAATCCTTAACAATCCGTCGTAGCTTGCGCTAACCAATCTTTCCTGTCCACTTTGTACACTGCCGCTGGACCAAGTTCCTACTGGCGATGATTGCGATAGAACGTCCACTGCCGAAACCCAATCATCATGCTCAAAGCTTGTGACATTGAGCGGTGGTACCAGCGCTCTGGTGTACTCGACATCGAGCGTCGTCTCTGCGTTGATTCCATTTTGGGTGAGGTACTCGTCGACCGTGGTACGCAGGAATTGTCCATTAATCAAAATGTCGAAGGGTATTCGATCGTCTTCGCGCTGTAGCAGATCGTTCAATAGGGTAGATAATCCATGACGCTTGAGGTCTAAAAGCATATGTGAGCATACTGCGAGTACTGAGCGGCTACATCTGCTTACTGGTCGAGATGAGAAGTTTCCGATCCTGCTCTCGAATGTGGAGGTTCTCGTCGCGGGTGCTGAATCGCGCCGTAACTTTCGTCTCTGCTACTTCTGGGTCCATGGCTCTGACGTGCGCTAGGGAGTTGCTGTGCGATGTGAAGTGGATGCAAGTTCAATTCGCGACAACTTTTTCTAAGCAGGTTAGCGCGCGATTTTGTCCTATCGGCGTTGAGATAACTCCGTTCGCACGTGACGAGACTTACATTCATCCCCAACCTGCCGACGAAGAACACGATACTTGTCCCCGACGGCATTTTTCGTCCCCTTAACACCAAACAAGGCTTAGAGGTAAAGCCATATGAACTTGACAAGATATACAGCATACTAGACAGGAATTACGATGATCAGGACAAAAGGTTGTCCCCGCTCGCTACCTCGCACGCAATGTTCGCAATGCATCTGATTTTGTGTAAAAGGTGGTCCAGCTAGATCTCGCAATATATACGACGATACCAATCGTTAGGTGATATGCCTGGGTTATGAGGTTGATTCTCCTGATGCAATTGGACTTGATAGCCTCAGTGCTTGATCAAGTCATCTCTACACGACGAGTGCTCATAGAAGAAGTATCGAGGTGTATTCAATTGCCAGATCTCTTCCGTGGCTAATGAACTTCTTCTGCGCTTTCACGCATAGCCTTATTCATCTAGCAGGTCCATTTCCAAGGCCGTTGATCACGAAAACAGCTTCGTGTCCATTGAGTTTGACGCTGATTCATTGCTCGACGCAGATAGGCCTTCTCGAAATCGACCGAAAGAGATCATCTCGTCACATGGGCATCTGCACTATACTCCATTCGTTCGGCCACCTCAGCCAGGGTCGCCATCAAACAAGTTGTCCCTGTGGATCATATCACAATCCTTGATAGTTTGAGATGGATATCCATCACGCAGTGTTCAGCAAAAATCCCAATAGAAGCAGAAAGTATGCGAGCCCGCCAACGATAGGTTTCTGGGCATCACTCTTCTTACCCGGACACACAATATCCTTAGGCGGGTCCTCTCCAGGATACGGCCGGTATCGACACATCGTCTCAATTACCGACGCCCATATACCCGCAGCAGCCTCATCGTTTACGTTGGCTTCGCACGGCTTCGTAACCAGACTATCCTGAGATAACACCTCCGCGCACTTCTCGCCGCCCATCCACGTTCCCGTAGGTACATTTTGTACCCCCACAATCTTGAATGCCTTCGCCATGCCTCGTATAGCGCGACCAGGGCGCCCGTAGCAAGCTGTCCCGTTACTTGTACCGATGACGAGATCAACTTTTTGTGCTGAATTGGAATTGGTGATTGAGAAAAGTAGGTCCCCTGTCCAGAGATTGAGAGTTACATTCGAGGACGCTTGGGTGCAGGAATACCAGTATACGCGCCAGAGAATAGCAAATTCGCCTTCCACATTAAATTTTGCGGAAAAGTCGTGGAGGAGGTACGGGGAGGTTTTAAACAGATTGGGATCAGTTATTGGCAGACTGACGTTTCCACTTGCGACGGTATTGTCCTGGCGCATGCCCTCCTGCGTGGTGGTGTCGTTGCTGTTCCAGACTGTGTATTCGATTCGGGATTGGAGCAAAGTTGCTAGGGAGGGGTTTGAGATGGCGAATATGAAGGGCATGAATTGTGGTGGTGCATGTCTCGTTGCGCGGGAAGACCAGGTCCACTTTAACTGTTCCCGTTGTTTCTACTGCTGTAGTGAGGGCACTTAGGCCTGCAATTATCCAAGCCGTCCATGAAAGCTGCTGCATATCTCAGATGGCGAGGCTGATACCGCAAATGAGAGACCAAATGCGATCCAACACGAAGTACAGCCCAACGTAAGAATCCTGGAGAGCAACAGTGATTTGTTGTTTTGCACGAAGAGAATCTCACTGAGGGACATGTTAGCCTCTCTATTATGATAGGTCTCTGAATATCGTGTCTGTAGTCATGTGTCGCCAAGTATCTATAATTAGAATGCATTCCGAAAGTAATGGACCACCCCTAACCAACAGTACACGAGGAATTTTGGTGCCCCCTTACCCATAATAGGGTAGTAGCTATTGTAAACAATGAAATGCATAGAATGCAGCTAATCAGGCAAGCATCCGAGGCTGCATATTCGCGGGGTAGACCTATGAGATCATGACTTGGTATCTTAACCAGAACTACGGTGATCTATCCGGGACTACGGAGGTCCTACCGGGCCACTTTTTGGAATATGTGACTGGCTGGGGGTGGTCCATTACTTTCGGATAGCACCGTTATCCCTACGCTCGTATAAAAATCAGCCTCGTGCGTAATGAACCAGAATACAGCTAGCCTCGTTTCTTCGGTGGCTGGACCGATCGCGCAACAGGTCATGTAGGTATTCCTACACGAGCTACGTCTGCACTCTTTAGTGCCACACGGATTCCCTGTATGTAGGTCAAATTCTACGCCTGATAAATCAGTCCAAAGGCACCTTGTTTCCCATTGCACCTGAAACTTCCTAACTACTTCGGATACAGACAAATCAGGACCCATCATTGGTGTGGAACAAAGATATTGGGCTGGTTCGGGCCTGGAGAAACTGACATGATGTGTGGTCGAGCAATGGAGGCAGTGGTCCATCTTTGTGGTAGATTGTTGCTTGTCCAGAAATGAAAAAAAGTAATCTTCGTGAAGGTGCCTAGGAGATGATGACGCTGCGTGGGAAGACGAGGTCGACTTCCAGAAGGCCGTACGTATCGTTTCTTGCAGCTGTGCTGAGGGCGCCTGGGCAGGCTGTAATCGTACAGGTCATCCAGAAGAATATGAACATTTTGAGACATAGGACGAGGGGGAATAGACTTATGAATTAGAGGCGAGCAAGAAATCATTTGATCATGTATTGAAGAGAGCACAAAAACTTCTGCAAATGACATATTGTTCGAAACTGAAGAAGATAAGTGAGTTCAGATTGTGTGTGCTCAAGTGGAACTGGCTCTGTTTCAGAGCTATCAGATTAAAAACCATGTATAGCCAAGATAAACATATTCGGAAGATCCAAGTACCGTAGCATCGCGGAACCCCTCGGCCTCGCGTGTAAGTCTGATGCGCAGTGTATCACTTGAGATGGACTATAGAATGGCCACGCGCTGATTTCAAGTGTAACTATACTTCATTATTCATTAAGATGTACAAGTCATAGGCCATAAGCTCATGGCGGGTAAATTACTACAACAGGACATGAATCAAAAGTCCCCAAAAAACTAGCAAACATGAGGCTCCCCTGGTAGAGAGGCTTTGAGCACCACTCTTCGCCTCCGGACTGGGTGTTGGCGTAGGGTCAATGTCTGCTGGCTTGTCTTCTGCAATGGAATTTGCGTCCGCAGATTGAACCGAGATCTTGCAAGGCGTAGGCGTAGGTTGTGTAGATGCCATCTCTGCACATCTGTCGTCCTCCCCTGGTGCACCTCGCATAGCTGCAATATTCCAGGCGACCCCCATGCCCCCAGAATTGGGGCACGCCGTATTGTTGCTAGTATGCGCGAGAAGATCGTATTCAGGCACAGATTTCTCAGTGGAGAAGCTGATAGACTGAGCGGAGGTGACGTTCTTCAACCCTCCATCACCATCACAATCCTGCCAGCGCATTGTCCAATTCATCTGCCACGTCCCCTCCACGCGGAAAATGTCGTAGTATTCGTGCCAAAGCTTATTTGGCCAGGCAAGGGTTACAGCATATGCGAACAAGTCGAATTCGGCTTTCTCGATCTTATTGGACGCGTTGTTCTGATTCCATATAGAATATTGGAGCCTGGGCCTGAAGTTGTTTGCGAGGGTAAGCGTTTCATCGCTCATATTCTGGAAGCCAAAAACAATAGGCAGCTGATTTGTAGGAGCATATTTGTCCCCATTTCGCGGGAAGACGAGGTCCGCTTCCAGGATCCCGGGGGTGAAGTTCAATGCTTTTGCCGTGGTGAGCTCAATTGAGCAGGCGACGATCGCGCAGGCGGTCTGGAAAAGTTTAAACATCTTTTAGAAAGACGAAGAGTATTATTAACGGCTGGCGATTAGTGAGCGAGTCGGTCGTCCGCGCAAGCGAGTGTAGGCCGGTTCGTGGTCGACAATTCCAATGAGCGACAGTGATGTATGAAACGAAGGAATGATAGCAAGCGATAATTACTTTCGAATAGCAGGTGTGGCTTCTTTAAGAAACTGGGAGCAATGGCTAACCGAGAAATCTATACTTGGAACGCATCGTCACATCGTGACAGCTTCCAGCCTTGCGCACAATGTGTCGCTTTACAGCTAGCCCCATGGCCAGGATCGCTAGCCCCTGTCACAGCAGCAGGAAATCATGCGGTGCTGATTTATCCGCCTTCGTGTGATAAGTTGACAACCCGTGCTGTTCCCTTGAGACGCAACGTGGAGAGATCGAGTACCATCATCTCAATTCGGTGCTTGAGGCTACTAGTTCGTATACAGGCAGAAGGAGCGCGAGCTGTTTGATTGTCCAGGTCAGAATAAGGCCCCCTGGCTGCATTGCCGAGGCCTGTCGCATACGACACGAAGTTCGGCATACCCGTTGAGTGGGCTGTGCAGTCTAGAAACAAATGTAAGAAGGTTGGGTAGAAGGACCAATAATGGTGTATGTGACTTAGTGTCGTAGGCTACATTAGACATATGCAGTCGCATTCGTGTGTAACATCGTGAGTACGGAATCGCAACTGGGGTATCATTTCAATGAAACTGCTGCTCTCACCCTACCGTATGCACCGCCGCGCTAGTTCCTCCATATCCGTACCTGTTTGTCTGCACCTCCACTTCCTACCCTCTCGCCATCGGGACTCCAGTCCAATGCGAAGACCTGGTCTTTGTGACCTGGCAGATCTTCCTTGAGTTTTCCGGTGCGCATGTCCCACACTTTGAGCGTCGTGTCTTTGCTACAGCTCGCTAACAAACGACTGTCCGCGGAGAAACAAGCCATGTAGACTGGCCCGACATGTGCTCGCAAAGTGTTCAGGAACTTTCCGTCTCGAGCAGACCAGAGCTTGACATGATTGTCCCAGGCAGCAGATGCAAGCAGTGCACCGTCGGGAGAGAACGTTACTTGATTGATCTGCTTCTGGTGTCCAGTCATTCGTGTGACTGGCTTGGGACTGCTCAGCGGTGTCCACAGGATAAGTGTACAGTCTTCAGAAGCTGTAGCCAGTCGCTCTACAATCTCACCATTGATGGTGGCAGCTTTCTCGAAGCGTGACTTGGCTTTCTCAACCTTTTCTTCGGGCGTAGCGGGTACCTTTCGAGTATGGTCGTGGTATGAGGTCCTCAGTACGAAGTCGGTCGAGAGAGCGAGATGGTTGACCCAATGTGCGTGACCGGATAATGTGCTGATCAGAGTCCCAACCGAAGCATCCCAGACTTTGATAGTCTTGTCGTGCGAAGCAGTGTAGATTCGCCCAGTGCCACCCCACTTCACACAGGTGACGCTACCCTTGTGTCCCGCCAGCGCATATTCGATCTTGCCGCTTACTGCATCCCACACTCTCACTGTACCGTCCTTGGATGACGATGCTACCCTCGGACGGCCTGGTTGTTGAAGATGGTAGGGTTCCCACGTCAACGAGGTGATAAATCCAGTATGCCCTTTCAATGCCCCTCCAATCTGCTTGCCAGTATTCGGATCCCAAATCCTGACTTCGTTGTCATAACCGCCTGATGCAAGCAGCGATCCATCAGGAGAGTAACTGACAGCGAGGACCCATTTAGTGTGGCCTTTGAGAGTGTGTACTGGTGTGCCTGTATCGCAATCCCATATCCTCACTGTCTTGTCACCACTTCCACTCGCCATGCGACCAGAGTTCAGTGGCGAGAACTGTACTGCCAGTATATTGTCTCCGTGACCGGATATAGCTGCCGCACATCTCGACACAGCTTTTACTCGAAACACGGCCTGGGGCGCATATTGTAGAATAATCTCACTTTCCGCTGACGCCTTTCCTGATTTTACTAGAGCATTGTATAGATCCTCCTTGTCTCCAAGCGCTTCGGTCGCACCATCGGGGAAGAATCTGTAAGGTATTTGGTCGTCCGCTTGATCCTTGAGTTCGTTCAAGAGAATTTCGAGGTTCTTGGTCGACGCTTGCGACAGTGGCACTGTAAGTACTGGAAGACTGCCACTTTCTCCAGTGGCCTGGTCAACGAAGCGCACACGAACGGTTCCATCGGGTATGGTCGTGTCGACATCTTGCTGTAGGCGAGCGATCTCTGCTTGCTCGCGTTTCTGCCGCTTGGACGGTGGAGGATACTGTGTCGCCATGCTGTGCAGCTACTTCGGGAAGAACCTTGACCACGGAGAAAGAAGTAAATTTGCTGTTGGATGGTTATTTGCGACGTTCACCCCACTGCGACCCTAACTGCCAAAAAAATTGGGTTATCGATAATGACGGCGCTAACTAGCAGGGATGACGCGCTAGTAGTTCACCTCGACGCGTTCGCCTCCATCCGATCTTCCAACCAACCACAGTTCACTCAGCTCAAGATACATGAGCCGTGATATTTGATCAAATACTGACCCCACAGCATAACTCATCATGTCCAATCGGATCAGACCGTTGACATCGCATAGCACGTCTGCGTCGACGTCATATGGCTACACATATGGAGACTACACCACGACCACGTCGCGCCCAGGTACTCGCAGGGGTGGCACCGGTAGACCATCAACTGCTCGACCGAAGACAGCTGCATCAACCATTGCCAGGATCGAGAACCAGCAAGTTGTGTGTGCAATTGCCGAGTCACGCGGCATCTCACCCACTGTTGGCTTAGCCTTCGTCAATCTCGACACGGCTGAAGCAGTGCTCTGCCAGATATGTGACAGCCAGACTTATGTGCGGACAGTTCACAAGCTCAAGGTCTATGGCCCAACAGAAATACTCATCATGTCAACTGCAGCTAGCCCTAAGTCGAAGCTCTTCTCGATCATCGAGGAAAATCTGGAAGATCTCGACAGCAAGCTCACCCTCCTAGATCGAAGGTACTGGGCTGAAAGCACTGGTATTGACTACATTCAAACGCTGGCGTTTAAGGAAGACGTCGAAGCTATCCAGGTTTCGGTAGCTGGCAACTACTACGCCGTCTGTTGCATTGCAGCAGTGAGTGGTGTTTCTTGAGGACTTGATGCTTGACTAAGGCATCCCAGGTTCTCAAGTATGTTGAGCTGGGTCTCGGCATGGTTTTCTCACGTCACGCCCTCAGGATGCGGTATGAGCCATCCGAGGGTTCAATGATGATCGATGTTTCCACAATTTACTCGTTGGAGCTCGTCCAAAATTTGCACAGTGCAAAGTCGAAAGATTGTTTATATGGGCTTCTCAATGAGACACTGACGCCTATGGGAGGCCGGCTACTTCGAAACAACGTGCTGCAGCCACTCACTGATCCAGATGTGCTCTCGATTCGATATGCAGCAGTAGATGATTTGACCACAAAAGAGGAGATGTTCTTTGCAACGCGAGCAGGTCAGCAGGCGTCTTCTATGAAGGGACTCGTCTAACACGGTACTAGCTCTGAAGAATTTCCTGGACGCCGATCGCATATTGACTGCTGTAGGCAAATTCCAGTAAGCAAGCAATCACTCACAAATACTGACTCTACTAGTTGATCATCTCGCCCAGCAAGCCTACCCTGCAGACCACGGAGCAAGCAATCAACCAAATCATCATGCTAAAGCATTTCATCAGCTCTGTGAGGCCCATCTATGAAGCTTTGACTGGTACCGGCTCCAGTATGCTAGACAATATCCGAGAGCTCTGTGCTCCTGAGAATGTGGCGCCAATCCAGGAGCTCATTGACCGTGTTATCAATGAAGATACAACGTATGCGAAGCAGCCGCTCGAACTCAGGAACCAGCGTGTCTACGCAGTCAGGTCTGGCGTTAACGGTCTTTTGGACGTCGCTAGGACAACCTACAAGGAAGCTTCGGAAGATGCATATCATCACTGTACTGAACTGAGTCGTAAGGCGGCCTCGTCTCTGTATGATGACATCGCTGAACACTGCAGAGGAATATGACTTCCAGCTCGAACTCAAGTACGAGAGTACCCGCCACTTCTACATTCGGATTTCGACATCCGAGGTTGAAGGGCGAGACCTACCTCCAGTCTTCACCAACATCGTTCGCCGCAAGAAGTATCTCGAATGCCAGACGCTTGAATTGATGAAGCGCAATCAGAAAGTCTGTTTGTCGTGCCTCTTGACAAAACGACAGCTAACAAGATCACAATAGATCAATGTTTCGCACCAGGAAGTCATTCTGATGAGTGTGTGATCTCTCTTGCGTATCTTGCGCTTTGCTGATCTCTCGAGGCGACCAGGCAGTTGTGACCCTGATCGAAGAAGTTCGAAGCCATATGTCAATCATGTTCAAGATTTGCGAGGCTATTGCGCTGCTAGACATGGCGAGTAACAGGCCTATTTCAAGCGCCAGAACAAAGCTGACAGGTCCAAGATGGCGTCGTTTGCGCATCTCGTCACAGTCAATGATTACAGTAAGTCGTTTGAGGGCTTTGCCTGAATGAAGTTTATGCTGACGCCTCATTAGCCAAGCCGCAGCTGACAGACACATTGGCCATTCAACAGGGACGACACCCCATCAAGGAAAAGATCATGCATACGAAGTTCGTCCCGAACGATGTATATTCCACGCAGCAGACACGATTGCAGATCATCACAGGGTGCAACATGAGTGGAAAGAGCACCTACATTCGTTCTGTGGCTTTGATGGTGATCATGGCTCAGATTGGTTGCTAGTGTGTCTCTTTCAGCATGTCCCTTGTGAGTGTCATACTGACGATTCTCAGCGTTCCAGCAACGTACGCTTCCTTTCCTATACATTACCAGCTCTTTGCCAGACTCGGTATGGATGACAATATCGAGACGAATGTATCCACATTTGCCGCGGAGATGAAAGAGATTTCATTCATCTTGCGCAACATTGATCGACGTAGTTTGTCAGTTTGAAGACTTGGTGTATCTAATACTAGCTCTTCACTGACCAATGGCAGAGCCATTGTCGACGAGCTTGGTCGAGGTACCAGTACTCGTGATGGATTGGCCATTGCTCTAGCAATTGCTGAAGCCCTCGTTTCTAGCAAGGTATGTACATGTGTTGATGAGAGATGACTTTCGCTCAATATAGTGCAGGCTCTCGTCTGGTTTGCGACACACTTCAAAGATCTTGCCACGATCATGGCTGAGCGTGCCGGGGTGCAGAATCTTCATCTGGCAGTCGAGGTTCGTAAAGTTGCATATGTGGTCTTTTCTTGCTAACACGCGCGTAGTTGAAGGAGAATGAGAGCATGACAATGTTGTACCGCATTGCACCAGGCACTGTCAAAGAAGCTCATTACGGCTTGACCCTTGCTCGTGTGGTTCCACTGCCACCAGGCGTCGTCGAACGTGCCGAGGAGGTTGCCCGAAAGCTTGAAGCACACATGCTCAAGAAGAAGAAGACGTCACAGGTCATACTGCGCGAGAAACGTCGGAAACTCATCCTCAATCTGCGAGAGCATCTAGTCCAAGCTCATACCGGCGTCCTTGAGGGAGAAGTGCTTACAGCATGGCTCAAAGAGTTACAGAAGGAGTTTGTCAATCGAATGACCGCGCTTGAGACCAAAGCGTCGAGTGTAGACCAGGAGAGCGACGGCGAGGATGAAGATGAGGTCATGATAGAAGGGAGCGTCTATGGAGGGGAGCAACGCCCTTTGTCAAGTGCGAGCCAGCCGTCGGTCATCTCGGTGACATCCGCCGCCACTACCGACAGCGAGTCCACGATGAGGGCTATGTCTCATGACTCAACGATTCGAGCGGTGTCCGATAATGAAATGTAGCGTAAATCCCTGGCAGCCTCTTTCAAAGGCAGATCGTGCACCTCGCCGTGGGCAGCGCGCGTTTCGTGCCTTTGTCCATCCAAGGGCGAAAGAGCATGATATCTGAAAGTATATTACAAGCTACGCCCCGAATACTAGCCTACAGCCGAGAACATAATCTCAATCTAGTATATCAAAGCCTCCGCCTCCCCCATCAACCTTACAACACCTTCTCTCACTTCCTTGACAATCTCCCCCGCGCCCTTGACCTCCCTCACCAACCCAACCCCACTCCCCGCATACGCCGTCATCCTCGCCTGCTCGCCCCACCCCCTATCCCCTTTGCACATCTCCTCTCGATACAGCCTTTTATTCTCCTCATCATCCATGCCACCCATGGCGTCCACATAGCTCCTATTCACTATCCCCCTCCCATTATGAGACTCCGCCCACCCCGTCGTGCCCCTTAGATTATCGTATACTTTTGTCCTCACTGTACTTTGCCCGCCGTCCACGACACGCAGGACCTCGTCCTGATAGCCCTTTGCGATGTTCGCTTCAGGGGACGCGAGGAAGCGGGTTCCCATGCATATTCCGCTTGCGCCGAGCATGTAGGCAGCGGAGGCGGCGCGGGCGTCGGAGATGCCGCCTGCTGCTATTAAGATGGGGGTTTGTGTCTTCTTTGATCCTGGATTGGAGGAGGCCGCGAGCGAGTCCACTATCTCAGGAACCAAAGAAATCAAACTCGCGCCCCGCGCCAGTCCATGCCCGCCTGCATCTGTTCCCTGCACAACTAACACATCGGGCTCTACACCCCCGACTACGACGCCCTTTGCTTCGGCGACGCTCCCGACTTGCACCCAGATCTTGGTCCCGGGACTCGCGCTGCGGACCTTGACTGCCCATTCGGAGAGAGAAGATGGCGACGAGGGCGCGAAGAGCCATATTGCTGCGGGCTTGTATGTTTGAATCAGTGGGAGTGCGGCATGCATGTCTGCGCCCCAGTTGATGAAGCCGATCCCTAGCGGCATACATGGGGAAGTAGGGAGCGAGGTATCTTTCAACAACGACGCTGCTCGTTCGAGATGCGTGTGTAGGTCTGAGACGTCGGTGCCTGCGCCGATGAAGCCTATGCCGCCTGAGGTCATAACGTCAATTGATGCATTGATTGGGCTTGGGCTGTTGGAGAGAGATTGTGCTGGGGATGAAGTGATGTGTGATATATGTCCTTTCTTGACGGCTAGTTAGGAGCATGCATACATACCAGCCTTTGAGATCTCGACAGCCATATCTGCCAGCGCGATGAGACGCATGGGCGCGCCTACGACGAGGGGAGTCTGGATCCATGGATAGTCGCTTTTGAGTCTTTGGATGTCGTTCATATTTCTGTGAGTCGCTATGTCCGGATATGCAAGGAGATTGGAAAGGCGCTCTGCTTTAACTACCAGTTCCTCGAATCCCAGCTCTTGTGATATATGCTGTTCCTGCGTGTACGGCGTATGCGTGTGTTACGCTATGACTAATTCAAAGTTGTGGTGATGCATCGTTTATGGTCATGAGTATGTCAGATGTGAGCATCTCCTCGGCTATTCATTGGTCTGCGGAAGGATGGCCGGACGATGGCCGGACGATGGCCGAGCCAGAGACCTACTTTGGCAACGGATAAGGCTCACTTTTCCGGAGGATTCACCGTTCGCGATAGCATGTAGATGTTGTGTATCGTCTGCCATTAATAATATTACGTCTGAAGTCTATACCACGCTCTCCGCATGCTTTCAAGAAAATGCCTTACTATGCACATCATTACCGATCATTATCCTTTCCAAAAGTCAAGATTACAACTCCTTTTCCCGGCGCTCCCACTCAACCACACCTGGTGCGAGTGGTCGCGAGAACAGACTCGAATAGTCGGTTCCTATAATATCCTTGCTGCCTCCAACATTCCTCAGCTTGAATTCGCGAACAAAGGCGACCAGGATAGTCTGCAATTGCAGGTAGGCGAACTGCTCACCAATGCACCTGTGCCTACCGGCACCGAATGGCAGGTAGGGAGAGTTGGTGCCCTTCGAGACAACGCCCCAACCGTAATCGATCTTCTCGTCATCGTTGTCAGTCTCCTCAAAGTTGTGCTGACCAGCGTCCCATCGGTGAGGATCCCATGTACCGGGGTTGACAAAGTGCGAATCGAGCTGCGCAGAGAAGCCGGGCGAAGACATGAGGTTGTGAGAGGTGGGAATGACGTAGTTGGTGCCCTCGACGACGAGCGGCTGCATGACCTTACGCATAATGGAGTGGATAGGAGCGTGCAGGCGGAGAGTCTCCTTGACAACCTGAGAGTGGAGTGGCAAGTTGGCGAGGTCATCGGAGGTAAGCGGGGGGAGGTCGGCGCCCATGACGGACTTTTGCTCGGCAAGAAGCTCGTCGATCAGGTGAGGGTTCTGAGCCAGACGAAGGATGATCCATGCAATTGTCGAGGAGGAAGAGTGCTGGCCAGCCATGAGAAGCGCGATCATTATACCGGCAATCTCATGCTCGGGAACCTGGGTACCGTCCTTGTACTTGCAGTCCATCAAATGCCAGATCATGTCGTGCGAGTCCTTCTTGACGTTTCCAGCGCGGCGCTTGCGAACAATTTCAGAGTAGAGGTTGATCATGGTCTCACGCGCAACGTCGCGAGCGCGGTTGTGCGGGAGCGGTGCCCAGGACAGCATGAAGTTGACGGGGGAGAAGCCCATGTCGAGGTCGTGGTAGAGCTCAGCGAATTTGGAGTCGAAGGAGTTGCGGATCTCCTTGCCCTGGAGAGAGTGAGAGGCGGTGTAGATGGTGAGTTCGGCCATGACTTTGGTCACATCGAAAGTGCCCTTTTGTCCTTTGAACGATTTGTGGCGCTTGACAAAGTCCTCGCATTCTTGTGTGATGATGGTAACGTAGGAGCGGAGGGCTTCTTGGGTGAGACCGAACTTGACGAACTGTGCATTGTGTGAGTGCCTGCCGTGATATCAACATGTCGTGTCCATACCTTCTTCTGCTCCATAAGCTTCGAGTTGGGGCAGTCGTAGACGACATCCTTGCCAAAGACGGGGGTGGTGAGCGGTGCGTAGATCTGCTCGGCGTTGACGTCCTTGATCTTTCCGTTCAGGATGAAGTTGTTGCCCTTGGTGTCGAGCATGACGGTCATCTTGCGGCCCAGGAGGACAAAAGTGAAGACATTTCCGTACTGCGTCTTTGTAAGCTCCTTGTGCCGCTTGCCACGATGCGCGCATACACACCTTCTTCTGGTTCGCGAAGAAGAACTTGTAGGGGTCGATACCATACGTAATGGTGCTGCCGATGACGGGGAACAGGTGGAAAACGACTGGCGGCTCGTTAGGGTTCTTGAGCAGTATCTGCTGCAGGACGTTGAGAACAACGGTGACAAGGAGAAAGGAGGCGAATCCGAGGCCGATGATGGTAGGGTACGACGATTGCGCGGTGAATTCGCCCAGTGGGCCGGATATTTCAGCGAGGACTCCCATAGTGAGTGCAACGACGAGCGAGGAACAGCGAGCTACGTAGGATGGATACGAAGCTCAAGGGGAGAGTCGATGTTTATTATAATTTTGTAGAGGACGGCGGCCAATGACAGCGCCCTCTGTACAGGCTGGGCAGGGACCTCGAGCCGCCCCTGCAAGAGCCCTGCCAAGCGGCGAAATGCGGTCGGTCAACGCACCACTAACACATGACCTAATGTCCGTCGCACTCCTCGACACGCCATCCTCGTCCGTACTGTGTCTCACGCCATTCGCTGAAATATCTTTTGCCAGATGGAACGATCGATTTCCCCACAAGAGCACACCGCATACTTGTGCGCTACGTAAAGCATGACCAGGCTACTGCCGCGCTTTCAACGCAGTGCTCCTTGGCCCGCCCGTGAAAGCAATAATATTGCGCCAGTCCTGAATCCTGATACCCGTAGTTCTACAGTACTCCTTGGTGACCATAACTCCAGCCAACAGTAGGGTGTTCCGTACGCCAGCGCAGTACGATTCATTCTTTATCCTTCACAAACCCTTGCTCTGAGCCGACGCAAGACTCTGGTCGGTGAGATATCGAGATCCACCATCTTCCTCCGAGTACAGCGTCTCGTCGCCCTTTCCGCCCATCTGTATGAACTCCTTCGGTGCACGTTCGTGGTCGGGCTGCACCTCTTGGGTGAAATGGGCCTTGGGCACCTTCTGACTCGCATTCTTCTCGTACACTTTAACCGCGTTCTGTCCCTCAGCGCCCTCGATCACTCGCGTAACCTTGATGTCGTTGATGTCGCTGAGCAGAGTGCGCTCCCGCTGAATTTTCCGCTTTGTGAAATCGAGCTTGGAGATCGCACCAGTAAGGCCATCGGTACTATCGTTGACGCTTATTGTGTGCTTGGTCGTCCATGGATGCTCGAGACACTCATCGATGGTTATGCGCTTCTCAACATCGACTGTGAGCATGCGGTCGATGAGGTCTAGCGCGGGGTCGCCGACAGAATCCCAGTATGGTGAAGGGTAGTCGAACCGACCGGCCTTGATCTGTTGTGAAAGTGTGTAGGGGTTCTCGGGGCTGTAGAGCTCATCTGAGAAGGGCGGGAAGCCGCAGAGGCAGATGTACAGAACGACACCTAACGACCATACGTCGACTGCGCGGGTGTACCGGCGGTGGTTTGAGTTCTCAAGAATCTCAGGTGCGACGTCTGCAGATATTAGCTATGATCCAAGCCACAAGTTCCGCTAGCGTACATGATGGTGTGCCACATAGCGTGGTTGTGAAAGACTCCTCGCCAATAATCTTCGCAAGGCCGAAGTCGGCCAACTTGACATGGAGATTCTTGTCTGTGAGCAGGATGTTCTCGGGCTTGATATCGCGGTGCACAATGTTGCGCTCATGCTGCTCATGTTAGCGCGGTCGTACCATCCGTCAAGACAGTCTTACCAGATATTTGACCGCCTGGAATAGCTGTACAAACACCTTGCGTGCCTCCGTCTCGGTCAACTTCTGTTTCATGACGATCCAGTTGAACAGCTCGCCCTCGGTCGCCAGTTCGAGAACCAGATATACACCGTCATCTTCATTGAACGTGTCCTTCAAGCACAGCAGCGTGGGGTGACTAACGCCCATGAGCACCGCAATCTCCTGCTGCAGGCCGTCGACCTTGGACTTCTCTCCCGGACCCGTGCGCTTCTCAAACTTCTTGACTGCATACCGCAAGCCTGACGACTTCTCAACGCACAGGTAGACTGAGGCAAAGTGGCCCTTGCCCAGCTGCTCCTGCAGTGTGTATAGTTGACTGAATCGGTGCGTGTTGCGATGGAGAGGGTATCTGAAGACGAATCGGGCCTGGTCGAGTATGGCGATTTCGTCGCCCTCCTTGAGCTCGCGACGCTTGTTTCGGCCAACAATGGTATCGTTGACAAAGGTTCCGTTGCCGGAGAGATCCTCGAGGACAGCGATGACGTCTCCGCCCTTCTTCTCCGTGAAGAGGAGGCAGTGGCGGTTCGAAACGGTTGGTGACTCGAGAATGCGATCTGCAATCATGTCAGTCTTGCGCAGCAATTGCTGTTTGCGCACCACATACCGCATTCACGATGGCGCCCTATCAGATATCCACCAGCTGTGACGCCATTCTCCTGTTTTTCCGCCTCGTAATGTTCTTCTTGTCCGCGATATTCGCCCCGTGGCACTTTCTCGTGGCCATTGGTTTTTCCTACGAGCGTGGTCGGCACAGGGCAGGCTTCCCTCCTCCTGAGCACCATGACCTTCCCAGAGTCGTCGTCCATGGGTACAAGGTAGCCCCACACCTCCTCGCCCTCCTCGTCCTCTACGGCATATGTGCGATTGACGGGCGGGTAGACGAATTGTGAGAATGCCTGTGTGTCGTTCGGCGGCGAGGAAAGGCCAGCCGGACCTTTCGGGCTGCGAACAGCGTGTGAATCTGGGGTGTGTTGGCCATTAGGAGGCGTGAGAGTTCCTTCCTTGAAGTCTTCTGAGGCTGTCGAGTCCTTGTGGGTGACGGGCGAAGGCAACGGGCCCTGCTTAAGGCGACTTGTAGCACCTGGCGACAGGCGGTCGTGGCGGACTTTCTTGGGCTCCACCTGCTCGCCTTGGGATTGCTACCAATTGCACAGTCAGCGCCTGGTGCCTGCACCCGAAGCTGGCAGCAGCAATTACTCACCCGAGCTCGCTTGAGCTGGCTCTTCTCCGTCTGCGCCGGCATGTTGAATGTTGATGGCAACCTGCGATACTGCGCGGTCGAGGCAGAAACAGATCGGTGCGGGCGCGTGTTACGAGGACGTGCAAAGCGGCGCAGGAGACATGCCCAGGTATGGAGAGGTCTAGAGATACGGACGTGTGGGGAGCTAGGCGTTGATGCGAAGGGTGCCTTGAAGGCAGATCTGCGCTAGCGTGGGAAGCCGCGGTGCGGTGCGCTGAGGTTCGATCTGCAGCTCCAGTTCTCCTGCAACGTCAATCTGGACCATCCAGGTTATCGTATCACACTGCCTTGCCCGCACGCCTAGGGCCATCGGACCTTTCTCCTGCACCTGCATTGATTCAGACCACGTGCACAAGCGAGTATGCTTTCACCAGCGCGTACGCACACTTCTTACCAATCTTCGTATCGAGCTTTAGCTTCGGATCATACAAGCTCGTATGACATCGGCGCTTTGCTCGGTCTATAACACAGGACATGCTCGACACATTTCCGCATTTGACCACAAAGGATTTCGAACAAGCCTGCTCAGACCTACGTCAGCGCTACCGTCGACGCGGCCTCGAGCAACATGATTGGGAAGCTGTCGAGGTCGTGCAGCATCCTGACGCGGCGTACGTGACCATTACTCGAGCGTTGCCATTGCCCCAACCTTCACCGTGTAGTCTCCATGATGAGGTTGATGAGGA
Organism: Phaeosphaeria sp. A1 3.1a; assembly: GCA_003501895.1. Taxonomy (NCBI): domain Eukaryota; kingdom Fungi; phylum Ascomycota; class Dothideomycetes; order Pleosporales; family Phaeosphaeriaceae; genus Phaeosphaeria; species Phaeosphaeria sp. A1 3.1a. The sequence continues at coordinate 54,224 of QVXC01000050.1, forward strand.
TGAGGTGATCGAAGAGGACGACGACGATGAAGCTCTACACGTAGTCCCGGGGCCACTGCCACGGGCTTTGATACACTACGATATCATCCTCTCCCCCGTCTACCGGATGCCCATCCTCTACATCCACATCTCCGATCCCCTCCACCGCTACCCGCCAACGATGGCTACGCTGCAGGAGCACTTGATTTCCCCGCAGTTCAGGGCTCAGACAGATGGCGGGGGCATCCTTGGCGGTGTCTCTGTGAATGTGAGTACAAAGTCTGCCCTATGTGACACTCGAGACTCATGGATGTATGCAGGTCCACCCAGTCAGCGACGCCCCAGTCTTCTTCATTCACCCGTGCCAGACTGCTGAAGTCATGCAGGCGAGCGTGAGGACGAGAAATGTGACGCCTGAGGAGTATCTATTGATATGGATCGGGGCGATGGGGAAGTGTGTTGGCTTGAACGTGCCGTTGGCCTTGATGCAATACGACAACGAAGCTCGACAAGTTTTGTGAGAATCCGCACACGTAGCGCAGTATATGCAATTGCTGTACATAATCTACAATAGACGAACGAGACATGGTGTAACCAACTCTGCCTCATATCCTCAACCTCACACTCGTCCGCTCCAACTCGCCAATGTTGCCCATGCCAGCCAGACTCCACTTCTCCGTCACAAAGCTCTCGTTGACTTGATGTCGTAGCAGGCCACTTTCGGCGTAGTACTCCATGATGGATCGCGCCTCGTCCTTGCTCAGGCCGCCAACGTTCAGGACATCGATGTCCTTGCTGTTTGTTCGGAGACCCTTAAGCGCTTCCATGACCCTTGCGTCGACGCTCTTGTACGGATCCCATTGTGGGAGATCCTCCTTTGATTTTTGTCGTGCCTCGGCGACCTCGATAGAGAAGTCGAGGGCTGGTGATGTGGGCGCATTGGACTGCGAAGTTGCGCCAATCACAACGCCGCCATTTGGTAGCTGCTTCTGGCCAGATATGTGGTCGATGAAGTGGCGGATAAGAGTGAGGTCAAATGAGTGGATGGGCTTGACGTCGGCTGAGAGGTACGCAGAGTTGCGCATGATGTGTGAGAGACCGTCGGCTGCCAGCAGAATAGGAGGTCGTCCGGGCTGCGATAGTTCTTTCCAGAGGGCCGCGAAAACGGCCCATGAGGCTTCCGGGTTGGCGTGTCCGAGAGCGACCAACTCCTTCAATGTGGCACTCGCAGGTAGCGGAAGTGGTAAACTCGGCTTCGTTGTGAGCTTCGTTTTGGCGAGGAAGGCGCTGTTGGCTATCTGGATCTGCTGCAACAGATTCGCCATGTATGCGTCTTGTGTATATTGCGTCGGCTCACTCCCCGCAAGTGGAGCATACTCGGTGTGAGCATTGATAAGCTCCTGTGCTTCTGGAATGTTGATGACGAACCACTCTCTCACATGGGCCATCGATAACGCTTGCAGCACCAGGGTAGTCTTTCCGCTCATCCTCTCCCCTGACAATATCCGCCGCAAGGTCTTCTTCGAATCTTCTGCTTCCTTGAACAGCTTCGCGAGCTGGACAGCCTCTTTCCTCATGAGTACTGCCGGTCTTCGGAAAAGGCTCCATCCTTGGGTTGGCTTGAATGCATCCATCGCTCTTAGGGCATCGACTGTGTCAGCTGGTATCCCCATGACCAGGCCTTCATTCTTTTCACTCAAAGCGTTCTCCTTGCTCAGATCCTTCAGTGATGTCACCTCCAACGCATTGTTGTTGCTGAGAACGATTCGTTTCCGCAACGCCTTCCTCTCGCCTGGGGCTGGCCGCTTGCCGGTATCTTCTCTTTTCTTCCTGCTCTTTCCCGTGTTCAATGTCTTCACACCCTTTTTCGGGGCCGCAGCCATTTTCTTGTTCTTCGCAACGGCGGCATATCGAGAGACAGATGTGGAGAATGCTGCGCGATGTTGTAGCAGCCGTGGGGCGTTGGACGGATGCGCAGCTGTGTCGATGGACAACTGTGCAAGGCTTCTCAGACAAATCGACGGCGGCATGATGGATGTGTGAGGCGGGCAGCCCCTACAATGGACGAATTGGGTGCAATTGCGGGCGATGAAGCTTGCGCTGCCAAAAAGCTCACGCGGAAGTCCGCTGAAATGCGCTAGTGGGTGAAATCTTGGCGCCAGAAAATAAATCCATAGTCGATCTGCACCAAGTACGCCGCAACCAAATCACGAATTTCACAAACACACACGCAAAATGTCAGACACCGAAATGAACGGCGGCGTCGCGCTCAACGTAGCATCGCCCACACACTCTCAGCTCGCCGAGAGGATTAACGGCGGCGCCATGGACATGAGCAACGGCGCAATGTCTGTCGCAGACTCGACCATTTCCAGCAGATTGTACGTCTCCTACCAAATCCTCTTCCCAAACACCCAGTAACAAACACACGACAGACCTATTACTGTAAACAAACCCACACCCTTCACCTTCGACCTCGGCCACCTCCTCGCCAACGACCCCAATCCACTCCCCGCAAACCCCACCGAAGAGGTCCTCGCCTCCACCGCCCGCGACGCCGCCCAAGCCCTCATCAACCAACTGCTCTCCACCTGCCAAATCGTCTCCACCTCAGACGGCGTATCGCTGACCCTGCCCGCGCCCTCGACTCCCCTGCCGCGTGAAAAGCCCATCCCCGCCGCCAAGGAGAAGACGACATGGGAGCGCTTCGCCGCCAAGAAGGGCATCAAGGACAAGAAGCGCGACGGCAAGCTAGTCTACGACGACGCGAGCGGCGAGTGGGTGCCCAAGTGGGGCTACAAGGGCAAGAACAAGGAGGGCGAGAACGAGTGGCTGGTCGAGGTCGATGAGAAAAAGGAGGCGAAGACGGGCGAGGCGCATGATGCGCGTGCGGATAGTAGGAAGGATAGGAAGGAGAGGATGAGGAGGAATGAGAGGAAGGCGAGGGCGAATGATCGGAGTGGACGGAAGAATGGGGCTGCGTAGATTGTATGTTTCGTGTGATGTGCGATATCCCTTTGACGTGATGGGTCAACTTTGCATTGGGCGGCGTTCTGTCTGTCAGTCTTCTTCGTGTTAGAGAGAAGTTTTGGTTCCATGGCGCAGTATCAAAGGAAAAGCTATGGGTAGATCTACATTCGACATCCAATCTTGAATGGAATCATTTCGCGTGTTGTGAACCATGTTTCTCGGAGGTAGTTGCTTGATACCAAACCCCAGGTCTGACTGACTGCCCATCCGTACAAAGTGCAGACTCGCTCACTCACGCACATGACATACAATATGAGCACATTCCACGATAATTCGAAACATCATCTTCATTCAATAGCACACACACAGCTCACCGCCCAGGTTGCAACACCTCCCACCCCCTCAAACTCCCCATATCCTCCGGCTCATCATCCATCAAGCTCCTCCCCCTGCCCCCTCCACCCGACCCCGTCCTCGGCGGCAACGGCGGCTTCACCCCCTCATCATCCATCAAGCTCGGCGCCGCACTTCCCCCTCCCATAGGTCGTCTCTCCGCCATGCTCCTCCTAGGCATCGTCTCCGGCTCATCTCTATACTGCCCCTGTGCCTGCCGCGTGGGTACCGTCTGCGAACTACTCTTCGACAGCAACGAGGGCTTCTTGCTCGGTATAGGCGGCGGGGCTGGTTTGCGCAGGACCTGCGGACTGTTCCTACTTGCAGGTTGCGGGGGTTGGGATGCGAAACTTCCTGGTCGGACGGGGAGTGAGCGCGTCGATGCATTTGACGAGCTGCGCTGTAAGTCGCTGAGGGCGTCGCGGCTACCGTCGAAGTTCGCTGTTTGCGAGGCGTGTGTGGGGAACGCGGGGACGATGAGTTTCCTCGCGTGTGGGTTTGGTGGTGGCATGTTTTGATGTAGGCTCGTCGTTGAGCTACCTGGTATGTTCGTGCCGTTGAAGTCCATTGTGCGTGCGCGCTGCGAGCCGCGTGCAGGAGGCGGTTCAGGTCGTCCGGTATTTGCTCGCATCTGCGACACATCGACCCAATCTGGTTCAGGGCTGGGCGTGAAAGGATTGCTGGGCCGGTTGGGATTGGGCATGTGCCCATCAGAAGGGGGCTGGATGCGGGCTTTGGCGGGGAGACCTTTGGAAGATGAGTATCCATGCGAAGAGAGGGAGAAGGAGATAGGTACCATTATCAAGCCACCACTTCCGGCGGTCGGAGCTCGCGGGCGGAAGACCTGGCTCAACGCTCTCGTAGCCGAGAAGGTCTTCGTCGTCGGTCTCGTCTTCCCCGAGACGACCACCAGCTCGGGTGTCTCCGACGAACTCTCTCCGTTGCTCGTAGAGTTCTGCTTTAAGAGCGTCCTTTCTTCTTTCGTCCATCCTCTGAACTATGACTTGAAATGTAGCATACACAGGGCGATGATCCGAGAAGCGAAGAGGTGCAGCATCGTAGTGTATTTGCCTGATGTTATCACCCTTACGCAGGACACGGTCGCACCATGCCGGTATTCGTGCTTTCTCAGAAGTGTCGTACGTATCTGAGTTCAGATCGTACTTGTACGTAGGCGGGAATGTAATGCGAGCCTCAGAGTAATATGGGAAGGTCAAGCCAGCGACCATTTGCAGGTTGAGCTATCAATGTCAGAGATGCACTTATGAGTTACAAACAAAGCTTACCTGATCGTTCTCGTACAAAGACTCGAGGTCACCCACGTGACACAGTCTCTGTACCTTCTCGTTGCTGAGGCCGATGCGATAGTTGAAATCACCTAACCAGATCACGGTGTCATGGTCCTCGATCGATCGATTCCGTTGGAACTTCAACCCATGGCTGATGGTCTTGTAGTCACGATTACGTTCTTCGTAGTTGGCAAAACCAGCTGCAAGATGTGCTGTGACCAGACAGATGGACGTATTGCCATACTCAATACGAATAGCAACAGCGCCTTTGTTGCCAGCCATTCCAGACATGCCAGTCTAAGTTCGAGTCAGTAATGTTACCAAGATATGTGTATGGAAGTTGCATACCTTCTTCAAGCTGCCTTCCACATTCTTGATATGTTTCAAGCAATCCGCTCGCACAAAGACCGACAGGCTCGCACCAACAAGTTGACCACCTCTCAGGATGACATATTCTTCCTTGCCGTACTTTGCCGCATTTCTGTTCAGGGTCGTCTTCACAGCTCTTTCCCACAGCTCCCTCCTGTCCGGATCCGTAGCCATGATTTGTTGTGGACTCAGCTCCACAATTTCCTGGAACCCAACAGCCACAATCTCAGGACATTGCTGCGATGGATCGACATCAGGACACAACCAAGGCGACAAATCTGCGGTAACTCCGGTCGTCTTGCCGTTCAAATTGAACGTACCCACGAGTATATTGATTACCTCCGATTCTGAATACTCAGCAGCACGCCGCTGGAGTTCGGCCATAACGTAGTCATTTACGGGATCGTAAAGATGCACGGGGACCTGCCCCATGAGTCGTCCAAGTAGCATGTCGATCGTGTTCTGTCGTCCTTTATCCGCAAAATTGTTGATGTACATTCGCGTTGCGCTCTTTCGTGCATCTGCTAATGCTCCTGCCAGCGACATTTTTCCATGTCGTGTGAATGAAGACTTCAACGCACCAGTACCTGCATATATGCGGGACAAGGCATCGCCGTTATCTGCCCACATGCTTGAATGCCGCATCCAGAAATCTGTGCTTGCGCGTAGCGACTTGTGGCTCAGGAAGACTTCGAGAGCCATCTTGCTGATGATGGTCTGCACCAAGTTGGTTCGATCCAGGCAGTCTAAACAATTTGTTCTGAAGATGCCTTCTTGCTGCAGAATGGTCATGGAGCGCCTCAAGGCGCGTTCTTCTCCATTGAACCTTGCGCGCTCCTCCACCTCTTCAGAGAGGTAGTAAGCGAATGAGTCTGCGGATTGTTGGACCCAGCGCGCGATCATGCTAGCTGCCTCATAACCAGCAGGCCCTCGCGTCTCGGCATGGAAGTCGTACTCCGTCAGCTTCAGCAGCTCGTGTTCCCTATTGTTCTTCTCGACGCCATAATTGAGTGGACTATTCCCAATATGCTTGCGGTACTTTTGCGACAACTCGATCTCCTGCGGCTTCTCGTGGCTCAACAGGTTGACGACATGTATTGCACCATAGCTGAGTTCAAGGTTATCGAAGTGCTTATCAAACGCAGGCTGAGTCGCTTCCTCGGATCTCGTGATGGTAATCTTCTGCTGTCCCGGAAGCAGTCCAGTCGCCTGTTCCCAGAAGATTGGTACGCTGCCTCGTACCTGAACGTAGGAGAAGCATACGCCTGTAGGCGCCCAGTATATGGTTTCCGACTCGACGAAATTTGCCACGTTCCCGTCGTCATCTATACCACGCGAGTTGAACCTCGTTCCAGCTCTTCTACAAGACAATCGCGATATAAGCGTCAAAGATGATGGCATACCCGACCCAGGGGCCTTAATGGGCGCGGAGGATGTGGGAATAGTAATGGTGAGCGCAAAACCTCGAATAGCAGATGTTAGAAGTCCAGATGTATCCAGAGCTTCCTTGTCCCGCGGCGCAAGCCTGTTCCTGAAGTCTACCAAAGGCTGGATCATGTACGAATTCCACAGGAAGCCTGCATCCAGACTGTCGATAGACACAGTCGCCGCATCGGTCGTCCGGTCCTGAAGCCTCCTCGTGAGGTCAAAGTCGGCGCTGTAATAGAACGTCCCGCTGCTCAATATCTTCTTCAGCGCCAGACACGGATGTTCGAGCGGCGACTGCTCCTTCCTGCCACCAAAGCCCATCTCATATCCCTCATCATCGATTGTGTCGGTTGGGTACGGATTGACTTCGTTGTCGAGGAGCGCATCGTAGCTCGAGCTGGTCAGGCAGAAGAAGCCCACGGAGTGTATCCTCTGCACAGTCTCGCCCGGGCGTACGGTTGCGACTTTGCTGGCTCCATTGACTACTACTAAGAAGACATTGTTCTCGACTGTGATCAGTCCTAGGGTTCCGTGCACGTTGACTGAGTGCAGGCTGCGGTAGTCGCTCAGGTCCACCTCTTCGATTCTCGAGAACTCGACCATGCAGCGCGCGGCACCAGCCCCATTGCTCCCCAGCGACGTAGACGATGCATTATAATTCCCGTTGTTGTCACTAGTAGAGGACGAGCTATGTCGCAGTACGAGGGCGTGGGTCTGGGTCGCGAGGGCGATTGCGCGATGCGGATAGTCCTTGATCAGGACGCGGATAGACATGCTCGTGGAAGCGGAGGTGCGGAGGTCGGTGGAGGGGCTGTGTCGTCAAACATATCAAACGACTCGCGGCATGGCTAGGTAGGGATCATAGGTGTTTAGGGTTGCGTGCGTTCGTGGTAGGTAAGCACGTGTGAGCTTGGTGGTCACACTCAGCTTGGAATATCGCGAGCGATGATCCCGCACTTCAATGCCACCAGCTCCACTGGTGCCCAAATCGTCTCAAGGGTTCCCTGCTAAGCGTCTACAAAAGAAAGCATCTGTGCAGATCGGTCGTCAATCTGTGCAACACTTGAATTGTACTGCAGGGAGGCATATTCCGCGACATAATTCGCAGGGAACATGTGGTTACAAAACACAATGACCTCATAGCTATTCTCACGACTTTGTGTCGCACTGTCATCAAAAGATTTGGTGCTTCTACCGCTCTTTTCTCTTTGGGTGTTTACGTTACGATTGGCGCAATGCCGCTGGCTTTGACAAAGTTCGTCGAGTTTGTGTTGAGATGCTTCATATTCACATATTCAATAGCCAGAAATATATTCACCATTCGCTCAGTCATGACTTCAAGACCACAGAACATTATAGACATCCCCACATTACCAAAGAAAAATTCAGCCTTCCAAAACCATCCCACACGCAAAAAATGCTTCAACAACTTCACTATCCCTCACCTATATTCCCGCCTCCTCCTTCCATCGTCCTCAATCGTAATCCTCGTCCTCTCCTCCCTAAAGCTCCCCCTCGGATCCTCGTATCCACCCCGGCTCCTGCTCCTCTGGCGACTCCGCGACCTATACCTATCATAGTGATCGCTCTCACTCGGCGCCGGCTCCACATATCTATAGTGCTCATACTGCGGTCCAGGACTATGTTGTCTCTCGCGTCTATACTCGCGCTCGCGGTACACATACTCGCTGCGGTTCGGACTCGAGCTGCGCGAACTGATGCTCGAGCGCGGCGAGACCTCGACGTAGTGCGCGCCGCCGCCGTGGTGGCTGTGCGCATGGCTGTGGTGAGACGGTGGAGGCGGGGGAGCGGGCATGGGCTGGGGAGGTGGTTGGACGAAGACGGGCACGGGTTGAGGTGCCGGAATCGCGAGAGGCTTGGGTGTTGGCACCGCGACGTAGGACTGTGATGGCCGTGGAGACTCGTGGACTATGTCGGTGCGCGAGTAGCGGCGCTGAGATTGGTGAGAGACGCGGCGGCGGCTGTCGCGGCGGTCGACGACGCGGTAGGGGACGACGTGATCTTCCTCCTGCTTGACCTTGACGAGACACATCTTGAGATGTACGCGTCGATTTGTGCTGCTGTCTCGTTGGTGGTTGGGTGATTGAGATGCGATGCGATCGTGTTGTGATAGGTGGGACGATCAGTGTGGGGGTGTCTTCTGAGATGTAATGAGAGACTCGGGAAGAACGAGCAACGATGAAAAGATGCTATCTGCTCAGAAGATATTGCTGAAGTCTCCTACGCGATGCAGCGCAAATGTGAGCAGCAGCTTGCGATTATGAAGAACCGAGGAGGGCGTCAGATGTTGGGCGGCACATGTCCCAGCCACACTTGTCGGCCCCCATGTCGACTTCGAGTGCTCCGCCTTGGAACTGGAGCACGCGGGACGGTGACGACGTGGCTAGCCCGCCGGGGCGACCCATGCCTAGTCTCAGGTACGTGCCGACGCAGATGGGAACAGTGCAACCGTTATATTGCGCAACACATGGTTGATGTTGATACAGATTGCATCGAGGTACTGCTCATTATCACATTGCTCGCCATACAATACACAAAAATCGCCAAGTCGCTGTACCAGATATGCTCGTGGCCAAAGCACAAAGCACCTCCAAACTGAGTCGTCAACTTCAAAAACCACTCTCCTGCCCTGAAGGCTTCGCTGTTCTATCAAACTTGCTTCTCATACTATTCCGTGCGCGCAGTGTCGTGATATTGCGTTGCAGAGGCCGTGATGATTCGTTTCGGCGTGGGTTCCAAGGATGGTGAGATGAGACAACCCATAGCACTACTAGTCATCCATGGGCTTGTCCTCGAGCTGCACACCCCTCGATCCTGCTTCTTCGCCCCTCAGACTGCCTGTAGAGTCACGGTTGCCTCTTGAGAGGCCGCCAGCTGGCTTCCTGGGGAAGGGCACACGCGTGCTAGATGGTGCTGGGTGCTCCGCTGGTGTAGCTGAGGTTGGCGTCGCTACCTCGGTGGTGCCATTTGTAGTCGTCTCATCCTGGGTAGCGGTGTCAGGAGTGCCAGGAACCTCGAGCGAAGTGCGGTTCAAGGTGTTGCGCCGAGTCTCGGTAGGCGACGAAGTGTTAACGGGGAATCGCGTCTGGCTTCGATCGCGGCGATGAGATCCGCTTGCTCGGTTGGGACCCGGTGAGACAGCGCGAGGTGAGCGCTGGGCGGCAATGGCCCTTTGACGCTCCTCCATATTGGCACGGCGATTGCTCTCGTCAGTAGAGATGGCGCGAGGGCGTTGAGCACCTGAGCTGGAGTGTGTCAGGGTGCTGGCGCGCTTCAACTCTCCAAAGATCGCATCCTTGTGTGCGAACAAGTCACGAACAAGACGGTAGCTGTAGCGCTCGTTCATGCTCAGAGTCGACTCCTGTCGTGGACGGAGGATGCAGGGCGCAAGAGCATTGGCCAAGGCTGTCACATAAGCCTCATCCGCGGACGTCAGCTCAATGAGACGGGTGAAGTGGGTGCACATCGCATCGAGGGTGGCGATGTTGGCCAGACGCAGCTGACCAAGAGTCGACTGGAGGACCGAAACCCGTGTTTCCTCAGTAACGTCCGTAGCAGTAGTGCTGTAGATGGTCTTGACAATCTCATATACGTGAGATGACACGAGGGAGTCTGGTACATGTTAGTTCGATTTCGCAGAGGATGACGAGATCGACATACCAGGAAGTTCCAGGAGATAGAGTTTCAGAGCACTTGCGACGATCGGGATGTCGTACTTCTCGAGGACCTCATCCGAGAATCGCTTCCCAGTGTTGATGGTATTGCGAAGGTCGTGTGTCTGTGCCAGGGGGACATCCACGAGCCAGATACCACGGCGCGCCTCGTCACCCTCCAAGTCGGGGTAGTGGTTATCCAAGAAAGTCAGGATGGTGGTGATGAGTACGGGCACACGCTTCTTATCTGAGCGAGCACGAGCCTCGAGATCAACACCGAATGTTTGCTCTATGAAATATTAGCATGCACTCAAAGTTACCAAGCAAATCATGCGTACCGTCGACAGAGTTGTAGTAGTTCTCATACGTGGTGACTCGTGGGACGAACGGTCCAGTCCTGTAGTTCTCGAGCATGTAACGGAGATCGCCGAGTGGCTGGACAGTCTCCTGGAACAACATCATCTTGTCGACGGTGCTCTGGAGGCTGGGGATCACGTTGCTGACCGCGCCAGAGAAGTCGAGAATGACAGCCTTGATGGCCTTTAGCCTGTCTAACTCGCAGCGCTCCATGAACTTGAGGTGATCGACCATGGCCTCCTCCAAGTTGCAGCGAAGAGAGTCGAGCTTCTTGACCGAGGCCTTGTAGCGCTCGTCTGACTCGCGAGCTTCACGGCGAAGCCTGTCTGAAGGCGTCTCATTCGGATACTGGTTGTTGAGTGGGTTCCAGCCCGAAAGGTATTCTCCAACCACACCAACAGGAGAGTCGGGGGTCACACTGTCGCTCGAAGCTACAGACATGCCAGTGGAAGAGCGAGCGAGAGGCTGCTTCTTCTCGGGCAAGCCAGTAAGCGTGAAGGCCTTGGTCTTCCACTGGTAGTTCATGCGCGAGCTGTTGGCAAAGGCGTTTCCGACATTGCCTACGAGACGCAAGAAGCCATTATCCACTAGATCTTGACCAATCCTCTCGGCATAGCTGACACTGGTCGCGCCCAAGTGCTTCTGGATGTACTCGGTGAGGTCGGCTCCGTTGGAGCAGTTCTGGTAGGTTCCGAGAATAGGGACCTTGACTTCGCCGAGCTTGATGGAGTTGAGCATGTGCGTCACGATCTTCTTGACCTGCTCGGGCTGATATGTCTCGTCTCCAAGGTCAATGGGGTCCTCCTCGCTGTCCTCAGGCGCGGTCATCTGAATGGTAGGAACCTTGGCCTTGGGGCTGTTCTGCTGGGCAGCCTCGCTCTGTGGGTCCTGGAAGGCCAGCTTGTCTTCCTCCTCCAGGTCCTCGACCAGCCTGCACTTGTTGTAGTACTGGGAGCGGAACTTGCGCACGGCGTCGGCTTGGCGGTCGTGGATCTTGATGCGCGACTGGAGGTCGTCCTGCGAGTTCTGAACGCGCGCAGCATGCGCCTCGCACCAGCGGCCGAAGGGGTTCACAACAAGCTCCCGGATGTTGGATGCGATTTTCTTGTGGTTCGCCGCGGCGGCCTCCATCTCGGTCTTCACACCTTCGTAGGCCTGTCAATTGTCAGCCACCCACACCCGCAGCCATGATATTAGCGAGTCGCACCTTCCGCACACTGGCGCCCTCGTCTCTGGTGAAGCCTCCGTTTATGCGATCCGTGGCCGAGCCAATGCCCGACAGGCTGGTGCCGTAGACCTCCTCGGCGTCGGCGCGCATGCGGGCCACGGTGAGGATCTGCTGGTTCTCCTGCACTCCCTGCTGGAGCTTGCCAAAGAGGACCCCGAGGCCTGCGTGAGTTAGTCTGGGTGCAGTATGGGAGTCTGCAGGCTCGTATCCGTACCTCCCGCATAGTCGCTCGACCAGAAGGACGCAGCGAAGCCGGTGGACATTGTGGGCGAGTTTGACGTGTGTATGCTGTCTCAGAGCGACGCAGAGGTGGCTTGACGGCGAGGTGACAGGCGTAGCGAGCGTGGAGAAGATTATATGGGGAACACGCAAGCGCAGCTGCGGCGGTGGGTGAGGGAGCGGCGTGTCGTGTCCCGCGATAGTCGTTGGTGTGGGTGCAGCACGGGGGCAGGTGTCACAAAGGGCAGCGGCGTGCAAGCGGAGATTGGCGGCGGGCTCTTATAGGATGTCCGAGAGGTGCAGAGCTTCACGGGAGTTTTGCAGTCCAGCTGGCTGTGGCTCCAGCTGTGGCAGCTGAAGTCAAGCTAGCCATGCACGACGCCTGACATTACGCCTGACCAGGGTCCCGCCATCATTCGCCAACGTGCGCCGCCAAAAATACCAACGTCAATTCACCGTCCCATGCGAAACCCTGCAGGAACTAGCCTAGCCTCCACCCGCGCCAGTCTATGCATCATCGTGGTAGACTGCCAGGACGTAGCGTAGCGTAGCGTAGCCAGAAGTCAACACCACGTCCTCGGCCTCGATACTGGGTGCCCAACGCCTGTTCGTTTCATCCCTCGCTGCTACAGTCCGCACTTCGGCAATTCCATGAGCCAGACTGTGCGCTGTGTGCAGGCCTCGCGCTGATCATCCGGCTATTGCGCAGCAGAGACGACTTGGCCTACCGCCCCACCGTCAGAAAATTGTCATTGCGTTCGACTCCAACCGGCGACAGAGCCCGCTGCTACGGTTCGCGGTCCACCCTTTCCTAAAATGGCTCCTGTTGTCCCTACCGAGCCCCAATTGAACTACCCTCGACACATCAAGTACTGGAGAAGGAACTTGAAAACTCTGCTTCCGCACTTCTACACGAGCAATGACTCCAACCGCATGCTCCTGGCCCTTTTCACTGTCTCCGCGCTTGATATCCTTGGTGACCTGGATGCCGCCTTGTCGGATGAGGAACGACAGGGACATATCGACTGGGTGTATAGATGTCAGTTGCCGGAAGGGGGCTTTCGACCATGGCCTGGATCTGACTTTGGGCTTCAAAGTAGTGATGAGAACAAGAGATGGGATCCGCCCCATATTCCGGGCACTTTTTTCGCACTCCTCACGCTGGTCGTGCTTGGAGACGACCTCGAGAAAGTGAAGAGACGGGAAACCCTGGAATGGCTGGTCCGAATGCAGCGCCCAGAGGGCAGCTTTGGGGAGACTGTTGACGAGGAGGGATTTGTCCATGGCGGTAGCGACTCCAGGTTCGGATTTATGGCGACCGCGATTCGATGGATCCTGCGAGGTGATCTGCAAGGCCCTTGCGAAGGTGTTCCAGACATCGATGTTGACGGTTTTGTCACCTGCGTACGCGCGGCTGAATGCTATGATGGAGGGATTTCCGAGGCTCCGTACCACGAAGCACATGGGGGCTTCACATGTTGTGCTGTTGCTGCCTTGTCCTTTCTCGATCGCCTACCTCTGCCACCCACACAAAAGCCTGATGGTGTCGTCCGGGGCATCACCAACCTTCCGGAGACGCTCAAGTGGCTCGTCTCTCGACAGACGGTCACACTGGATAGCGATGACGGCATCGACACGCTCAATGACGAGACAGACACATCTGAGACCTGTCACGACGCGCACTCATTTGTCAAACTCGGTTCCTACGTGTCGGCGCAAGGAGAGACCAACATGAAGGGCAAGCTGCACCCGCATTTCGAGCTTCAATGGATAGGCATGAATGGGCGCTGTAACAAAGTCGCCGACACATGCTATGCATACTGGGTTTCTGCACCATTGAAGATACTGGGCTACATGCACATCATCGAGCAGGCGCCCATACGGAAATGGTTACTCGAGAAAACACAACACATTGTTGGAGGCTTTGGAAAGGTCACGGGTGACCCTCCAGACATGTATCACTCCTTCCTGGGCCTCATGGTACTGACCATGTTTGGAGAGCCAGGACTACAGAATGTCGACGAATCATTATGTATCACGACGAGGGCGAAGCGACATTTAGAATCACTGCCGTGGAGGAGAAAGATTCTTGGTGTTGCTGAGAATACTGAGGACGACATAGGCCTTGTTGGAGACTAGACGCAAGTCAGCCAATAGATTATAGACTAATAGAGATAGCGGACTACAACTTGCCTGTCCCAGTCCTCGTACATGCTCACGCTCACGGCCCAAGTCCATGTCGTTGCTCGGCTAGACCTGCCCCGACGCGCTAGACCCCAGATCCCTGCAACAATTTTCCAGATCGCATCGCAACTTGCTCGACCACCGCAGCAGAACACTCTCACACACGACGCAACACGCTCAGCAAACCTTCCACCGCAACCATGCCGCCGCCAAATAAGAAACGCAAAATCACCGTCGTCGCCCCCGAGAAAATCGAATTCGACCACTCCGCGCGCGAAGAATACCTCACCGGCTTCCACAAGCGCAAAGTCGCGCGCCAGAAGTTTGCGCAGGAAGAGATTGCCAAGAAGGAGAAGGAGGAGAAATTGAGATTTAGGAGAGAGGTATGAAATGCTCTCAGCGCCCCAGTCGAGGTAGAAACTAATTTGTGCAATATATAGCTCCGCCAACAGCGCAAAGTCGACCTCGAGAAACACGTCGAAGAAGTAAACAGGCTGGTGAAGCAGGCGAACGGCGAGATACCTGGCCTAGGCGGCGATGACGATGAGGAGAGCAGTGGGGATGAAGACGACTTCAAAGGCTTCGAGGAGCCCGAGCCGATCAACCAGGAAGACGAATACATCGACGAAGATAAATACACGACCGTGACGATCGAAAGCGTGGGGATATCGCGGGACGGATTCAGTCGGCCTGGCGACGCCTCTGACGACGAGGAGAATATCAAAAAAGCTGCTGCTGCTGCGAAAGTGGCCGAAGAGGGCGCTGTCGAGGAGCTAGGCAAGAAAGCAACAGGAAAGCCAGAGATCAAGCGCGATGCGAATGGGAAGCGGATATGGACTAAGGAACGTCCGAAGATAGAATGGGTGAAGAAAAAGAAGAAGAAGTTCCGGTACGAAACCAAGGCGGAAAGGAAGGTGGAGAGGGCGAAGTTGGGCGCGAAGAAGAAGAAGCAGAGGGAGGCGAGGAGTAAGAAGGATGAGAAATAGGCTGGGCATGGTAAGGTTATTTGCGGGGAGTTAGGTATACTAAACATACTCTGCGCAAGGTCATGAACTATATATATATCCGAAGGAGACGGTTGTTGGCGATGCACCACACTTCCACCATCTGAAATCACATGACTCTGTCAGGAGTCCTACAACACATTATGAGCCCATATCATATCTGTATAATATGCGTACAGCATAGTAGGATCATCTACAAAGATTACAATCTCTCGCTCAGATTGTGCTACAGACGTCCGGGCCGCTAATTTATATTCAACTTCATCTAGCACAGCACGGCATCACCGAAACCGGCTCCTTCGTGCAATGAAGATCTCATCAAGATTAGAATCTCATTGTCGAGAAATCCCAAACGCCACGCTAGGCTACGCCTAAATCTCACATACCCAGACCATGTCCATTCCGCCTCTTCGCCTCCTCAAGCGCCATCCTCATCCGCCGCTCCTTCTCCCCCTCCACCCCCTTCCTCCCCACCAAATGCTCAATCTCGCCCTCATCCTGCTCAATCACCTCGACCTTGCGCTCAAACTCCTCCCTAAACTTGTCCTCGCCCTTTTTCTTCTCTTCCTCCAGCTTGGCCACTTCCTTTCCTTCGAACTTGGCCTGCGCAATCTCCGCATCCAGGACGGCGGCATTGTGGCGGATTTCGAGGTCATTGAAGAGCTTGAGTAGGGCTTTGGAGGATGATTTCAAGTGATTCAGAGTCTCGTGTGCCCGGTGGAGTAAGTCTGCGTCGGCAGAGTTGTCGTCGAGATCGCGCATGGCAGATATAATGGCCTCGATTTCGCGCTGGTCGATGCCCACGGCATGTACGATGACTTCTTCCGCGACGCCAACTAGATCCCCGACGCGGCCTGCTTTGTCCCGTAGTGACTTGATGTAGCTCTGCTTCTCCGCGTTGTCGAAATGCTTCTCGACCGTCTTCATCTTGGTGATGTTCCCAGCTGCATATAGAGGCTGGATCTCGGTCTTCTTGTACCGCCTGTCTCGCTCTGCGACGGCGCTGACGACGCGCTCTTGTCGGACGAGAATGGCGCTGTGCACGTCGCGAAGGAGCTCAAGACTGAAGTGCGTGCTGAGCGCGTCGGGTTGGAAGTTTTGCGTTCCGGCCACGGAGGTGTGGAGGAAGGATTCGGCTTCGACGTATACGTCCATGAGGGCTTTGATCTCGCTTTGGAGAGCGTCGTAGACGGGGTCAAAGACGGCTTCAACGTAGGACGCGTACTCATCGCGGTCTTCTTTGGCCTTGAGAGCGCTTTCTTTTTGCTTGAATTCTTCCTCGAGCTCGTTGAGATCGGCGTAGGAAATCTCTTCGTTGTTGAAGGCGTCATCGTTGGCTTCTTCATTCTCTTCTTGTCGTTTGCGGCGTGCAGAATCGTTCTTCTTGCGAGTTGCTATCGCAGCTGTCTCCCACTTCTTGGTCAGCTCTTCCACATTATCCGTGCCTTTATCAAGCTGTGACAGTTTGGTCCTTGCTTCCTCGATCATGCGATTCGGCTTAGCTGCTGCGACTTGAGCGGGTAGCAGATCAACCAATCTTTCCACAGGATCCTTCTTTGTAGGCGGCGCTGTGGACACGGATCGATTGGATGCGAAGGCGAGTGGCGCCGGGACGGAAGGTTCAAGTGCCGCACTGTCTCTACTCGTAGGCCTGCTGTTTCCGGTTGGAGGGCTTGGCTTATGAGCCCCAAAGAAGATCTCGTCTTGGTGGTTGCTTGTCCCAGAAGGCATGAAAGGAGCTGTAGCGTTGGAAATGGTATGCCGGTGAGCAGTTGGTACAGAGTCGCTCGATGTGGAGGCCGCTGGCGCTGGAGGCACATAAGCCTTGTATACAGGTTCTTCTGGAGGTGACTGGATTGGAGTTTTATTGGCATCATCGTCAACAGAGCTCGTCGGTGTGAGAATGGCAGTTGATGGCGCAGAAACAGAAAACGGTTGTGGAACGGGGACGTTTGCTGCTGGCATTGTAGCTTGTCGAGTCATCATCGGACGACCGCCAGGACTGTACTGGAAGTCTTCATCCTCTGGGGAATCTGGCTGGGGTGCTGGTACTTGAACTTTCAGATCTGTGGTGCTCACAAGATTCGAGTCAACTGAACGGTCGAGCGCAGGTGCTGGTGAAAATTCCTCCATCTTTGCTACCTGGATCGGAGCATCGGTCGGCTCGATGCCTCTGATTCCGGCCTCAGCCTTCAAGAACGCCCTAAAAGTCTTGATCTTGTTCTCCACCAGTGGTTCGGTGGCTTCGGCACGCAGCATTTCTATGTATCTCTGCAACGATCCCGCATACCATGGATCAATGTCCGAAATAAGATCTCCAGGCGTTGGAGCTACCTTGACAGGCTCTTTCGACTTCTCGGTTTCGAGTTCGCGCCTCAGATCTGCAATGATAACATCACGCTCCTCAATGTTGTGATTTCTGCCTTCAGCGTCTTCTTTCATCCTCTCGATCATCATGTCTTTTTCTTTCAAGGCAGCATCGCTGCTCGACTTCGCCTGTTCTGCAGCCTGCTCCAAGGCGGTAACCCGATCCTGCAAAAGCTTCTTGTCATTGACAGTTTGAGTCGCCGCAGATGCGATTTCCACTTTCAGTCTGTCAAGCTCTGCGCGTAAACCAGCAGTCTCTTTCTCTGAGTCCATGCGAAAGCGCTCGAAAGCCTCGTCCTTCGCCTTAAGCTCAGTGGCGTGTTTCTCAGCATGCCCTTGGTCCCACATGTTTGACTCCTGTGTAGGAGTCCGCGCCATGCCACCCTCGTCCATGACAAAGCCCGTAGCCACATGCGGAGGTTGGCGCCCTTGTTGACTCGGGGTCTGTTGTCGGTTTTGGGCGTGTTGCGACTGCGCTCCCCAGCCCCCGTCGTCCATAACAAACCCCTGCTGAGCCGGTGGATGCTGACATTGAGAACTCTGTTGGCTGGGCGTCTGCTGCTTTGGACGCTGCCATGCGCCATCACTCGAATCAACTTGCTGTTGCGTCGAAGGTGGGCGAGATCCCTGTGTTGGTTTTGGCGAGATGCTCAGAGGCGCAGGTGCTACGTCCCCCATTACAAAGGCCTGCTGTGTAGACTGTGGCCGTTCTGCAAGCTGCGCTATCACAGGAGGGGGAGTAGGCTGGTACGTATCTTTCCGTGCCCCGAACATGGATACTGCTGATTGTACAGCCGGACTGGGCCAGCCCTGGGTGGAGGGAGGAGATGGGCCACTGGACAACTCTGGCTGGCTGGCTGGGAGCTCTACACTGTCAAGCTGAGCAGGTTGGGGCTTCTTCGCAAAGATCTCTTCATCATCAATCTCGCTATCTCCACCAAAATGCTCCCAGTCAGAAGGACCACCCATTCCCAGAGCACTGAACTTGGATTTGTCATCACGTGGAGGAGGCGGCGTTGGAAGCTTATGGGGTGCGGGCCTTGGTGAGCTCGTCCTGTTACCTTCACGCTGAGATTGCAAAGTGGCGGCAATCGAGCTAACGGAACCATTACGCCCGAGTCCCGTCGGTTGACCTGCGTTGAAGCTCATGCTTTGTCGATTGTGGATCGGTGAAACAGGCTGATCCTGCGTGCTAGATTGATTGAAGAAATTAGATGATGCAGTATCTGTCCGAGCGAGAGGTTTCGGTGCTTGTATATCTTGGCCTGTTGCCTGATAATGTTGAGAGTCAGGAACCGAGCTTTGCGAGACTTGATTCTGATTATGACTGGGCTGCCATTGCTGCTGCTGTCCTGCAACATTTTGCTCATGCTGGACGTTATTACTGCCTGCTGGTGCTTGTGCGCCCATGTTCCATAAGTTGTACGGTTTTGCGACGTTGGGTGCACCATAGGGCTGCTGTGACCCATCATGCCGCGGCCCGGGTCCCTCCCATTGATCGTGGGGCTTCGAGACATTGGAAGCCATCATAGGAGGCCCTGGGGGGAACTGAGGTTGCTGTGGGTAGTCTGAAGTGGGTTGAGCTTGCTCATATTGTGGAGCAACATTATAGGGTGGATGATGTGCCAGATTCTGCTGATGAGGTTGAGCAGCCTGTTCAAACGTCTGACCATATGTCTGTTGCTGGGGCGGAAATTGAGGCTGTTGCTGCGGAATCTGGCTATGAGGATGCTGATTATCGAGCGGTGGTGGTGGACCTGGCGGCTGTTGGGGATGGGCCCCGACCGAAGGCTGTGCATATTGTACTGGGTGTGGAGGCGGGACAGGAGGCTGGGATTGTTGCATTCCTTGATAGCCTTGGGCATAGAAGCTGGGATCAACGCTGGGCTTAGTATATCTGAACTTCTTCTGTGCCCCCTGCAGTGGGGCGTGCTGGGCTTGTTGCCAAGCAGGGACATCTGGTGGAGGGGGAACATATACGCCTGGCATGGGATTTGTGTTCGACGGCATATATGCTTGGACGCCTTGACCTGTCAGAGATGGTGGTATGTAGGCAGGCTGTTGCTCGTTCGGGCTCAAAACAGTGGACGGCTGTGGTGACTGAGTATTGTAATTCGCGCCATATACAGAGCCCGGGCGACCACCCTGAGTTGGTGGGAAATATGACCCTCCAGGAGTCGCTGAGGGAGGTGGTGGCGCTTCAGTATTGTATGCCTGCTGTTGGTTCTGAGATCCCCCTTGTACGGGATATCCCCCTTGCTGCTGTGGTGTATGACCAGCATTCTGCTGTGGCTGTTGAGGCCAAGATTGATTCGGTTGCCGTTGCTGCTGCTGTTGGACAGCTCCAGCAAACCCGTACGGCTTCGGAGGAGGCGGTGGGGGTTGATCATGCTGCTGTGGAGGATATGCAGCTTGCTGTCCCCCTGGCATGGCTCCATATGTTCCTGGGTTGTATCCACCCGCTACCTGTTGTTGTGGTTGGTTCCATTGCTGGCCTTGACCATGGTTCGGAGCTTGCGGAGCCCACTGACTCTGGTTCTGCGGGGGGTGTTGTTGGTAGCCTACAGCCCGCGTGTTAGATGCTAGAGTTTCCGAGCTTGCGCTTATGAGAGCATACCTCCATATGCTGGCGGTGGTGGAGCTTGCTGCTGCCCCACGAAGCTGGCCACGCTGCCAGGTCTCGGAGGCTGCCCATAGTTCTGCATTTTGTAGCCTATTGTCCCCTCTCTTCAGAAGTGTAGGCTCTGCGATAGGATTGGCGATGAAGTTGAGGGCTTGGCTGTTGCTTCGTGATGGCGCGTGTATGCAGTCGTCGTGGCCCTGGACGTAAGTAGGTATTAGGTATTAGTAGGACCTTGCACAAACGAAGCACATGCACGTGAGGGCGCAAGATGGCACAAGCATGGCACGCTAGAAGCAGTTGTATTGAGTGGTAGATACAGAGGACAGAAAGGAGACGCAGCGGCGCATCGTGTCGTGTCGGTTGCGAGGCTGAGGGCTGAACGGCGGGACTGGTCTGGTCCCGCAGCCACATGCTGTGGATCTCGCTTGCCATTGCCACGTGCGTCTGTATCCGGACACATCATCTTCGACCTCTCCCACTGTGATTCAACCGATGTGTAGACATATAAATCTTTGTAGGACGTTTTAAAGATGTCGTCAATATTGCTATCAAAACAAAAGAGGCAAAAGAAATGGCTCAAGTTTGGAGCTTCTTCCATGGCAATTTCTCCAACGTACAACGTTACTAAGGACTTTAGATTGTCCAGGAGTATCTGAAATGTAATAATAGATACTTTCCCTCTGACCTGGTAGCGCGTTGAGCCACAATGCATTTCAACTGGTATAAAGCGGCTTAAGAATGACCGTCAAGATAATGAAACCAAACACTTCCATTATAAGGGACAGCCTGCAATATGTCGAACTACTGCGCCACCTCTGTTACTCCTTGATCACTCTGTCTCTGCTTCTTGATCTGCCCAAGCACATAGTTCACATCCTTCGCAATAGCTTGGAGAGTCTCTTTCTTCTTCGTACCCCATGGAGCAGCTTTCGAGATCCCCTTCGCGTCGCTCTTCGTCGCCATATCCCACCGATGTGCATTTTCAGACGAGCCACGGGGAGCTTGTCGAAGTCGCTCTAGCGACACATATACACCTTCCGTAAGACTCTTGCCTTGGGTCTTCTTTTGCCGCTCATCCATGATTTGTGCACTACCCTGGCTCTTGATATCATATTTCTGGGACTTTGATTTGATGTGGCTTCGTTGAGCTACACTAGCGATGTCTTTTAAGGAGTCCATGGCAATGGGTAGTTGAAGGGTGTGAGACTGGCGAAGTGGGCCTCCTTCGTCTCCAGAAGGTGCATCATACGTCGAGTGAGCAGTTATGCACAGGACGTGAAAGACACGATTCTGGAGCATGTTGATGCCTAGCGCCTTTGGCATTTCATGGAACATTTGGTAGACTTTGGTGGTCAGCTTGATGTTGCGATTGGTTTACCCACACAGGGAATATTCCTACCAGACATTTGAACACCATCAATCCTCCACTCGGGCTTGAGTTCCGCTATAGCCTTCTGCACTTCCTGTTCATTCCAGCGAATAAGCTCATTCGCATCGAAGACACTTGGATCATACTGTCCTTCCTTGCGACAATGATCCTGAGAGAGCAGTGCATCGAGCTCCGTGTAACGCACATGCTTATCCTGATGGTCCGATCGCCTTGCCAGCCAAGAAGAGCTGTCCGTGCCTCTTACTCTTTGCTCGACACGGATAGGAACACTTATATTTGCTGATCCAGGCGGATTGCCTGACGCTGGTGGCATAGTAATACTGAGAGGCGTTTTGTCTTCAGGATAACGACCATGGAATGTCCAAGAATCGTCCTCAAGCTCAAATTGATACGCCTCGGCGAGTACACCATTGAGGAATTCCCCAAGCGTACGGACGTGACCTGTTCTGCCGTCCACGAGCTCTGCATGTGCTGGTAGCTCATGGAGACACAGTGGATGAATGTCTAGGTGCTGGTGGTGTATATTTGGTCTAGATGGTCCGCAGTACTTGCAGGTGCTCGCATCCGTTGCTGCCATGGCGGCGGAGCAGTCAGCGGAACCCAGCGGAATGCTTGGAATCTGTTGGAGGATGAGGCTGGCGCCCAACGCAGGGCTGACAGCTCAGCGGGTCTAGACCACACATAAGCAATGCATCCCGAGCTTGAGTTGCTCTTGGCACTTTACCAGGAGACTGGGTGGTTTAGACACTAGCTAATGCCACTGTTGCTTAACGAAGGATATGGCGGCTGATGCGAATAACGATCCGTGGGCTGTGGATCTAGACCGAGACAGCGATGGCGGAAATAACTTAGTACACGATTGCAAGACTATTGGTGTGGCAGACAAGAACGCACAAGGACAAATTCGAATCTGAAGCAGGACGTTGGGAGGGATGATTCATGAAGTTGCTAAATGCGGTAGAGGTGAGGAGGCGCGCTCTGTCATTGGTCAGCGCCATCCTCTCGCAATGACTGAAGATCGTCCTCTCCGAATTGCCCCTAAACATCCACAGACAGCGCACTTGGGAAATTACATCTGGCTCCGTGCAGATTATGGTTTGCATCGTGTGCGGATTGCTCGCAACCTCGGCAATCGATGCTCAGGCAAGACACGAGTGGCATCAGCCCCTGAGGTTGCATCTACGGGGCAAGAATGGCGTTCTAGACCTCTTGTTGCATGAGCTTTGTGCCATGTCAACGGCTTGCTGAAGTTGTTTGTGGCGATTCAAGCGTGTGTAGGCTCAGGGTAGGGATCGTCAGGTACCCGCTTGCAGTAGCCGAATTCCAAAGACTGAGTTCACAGGCTGAGCGAGGCTTGTCCAGACCTCCACGATGCAAGGCTCACCTCGCCTCCCGCGTTGCACCTCGTCACGCGTTCATTCGGACTGCACTGCTATTTGATGTTGCGGCTATGTAGCTTGCCAATCAGAATGGGCTAGATTACTAGTCCTCTTTTCAATGAGGCACTCGTGTCGATGTCCCAGAAGTTGAGTGCTTCCATACACCAACGCATGAGTCTGGCAGAACTGGAAATCGATGAGGAGATATAGTCAGAGCCTCATTGGGACTCTCACACCACCCATATGCGATGTCAACAATTTGCAGCGATTGTGATGCAGATTGGACGCAGCGTGCAACCAATCCAATGCTACCTTGGTATGCACCCCCAGACCACTTTTTCGTTCCGCGGAGCACTGCTTACGCGGCAAGTTCCATTGACATGCAGTTCCACGAATTCTATAGAGGCTGGTGCGGAATTTCAAGTACATGGTGGTCTAGACCGACGATTTGCATGGCGAGTCTTATGCTAAAGTGGACTATGTCCCATGCCGTGCCACACAAGTCGCATGTCAGCAACGATCCTCAATCTCGATCTTCGATGTGGAATTAGATTCTCGATGACCAATTACTGCGGCCCACTGACTTATCCGTTTGAAACACCTTGCAAACCAATGTGACATTCCACCATTCTCAAAGAACCAGTTCACACCAAAAGAGACACACGGAATGCATGATCTGTGATATTTATGTATACAGAAAAACAATGGGGTATATTGCTGCGTAACTAAGTTGTGGCCGACAGTTGACGTTGCTGTGTGTTCAGCTGCTGTCATATTCAGAAGAGAAACGCCAGTTTGAAATCGAGCAAGGCTCAACGCTGAACGATGTGGCTCGTTTGTACATGCTTTTGAAAAGTCAAGGATCAGAGCCTAGACCAGTCCACAGTAGACCAAAGGCATGGCAGATAGCCGAAACGGCCATGGGGTACTGGAACGTCCATACAATTTGGAATTGAAGCATGCATACATGCTGGTGGCTGACAAAGTCGACATGCTTGATGAGACCACTTCGGTCAAATCATATAGGCAGATGGTGTGCAGCATGCAGTAGCCGATGGACCCAGCGTCCTGAACTGCTCCTCCAGGTTGGCAACGAGTGCTGGGAAGCGGAAGCGAAGCAGTAGCCGGATGACTGAGACGCCGTGCAGGTATCCTCCGAGGCAAGCCCGGATGCACATCTTTGCTGTGACTTTCTATTCGCACGATCCAGGGAGTACAGTGAAAAAGAACTGATCCGTCTAACCTGAGCGACGGGTTAAGGCGAGCCTTCAATGTGCATCGTTTCGTCGTCTGCAATCTTCGCGACCAACTCCCCAGCTCGTACTAACGCAGCAAGGGGCCCTTGAGTGCGATAATCAGGTTGGATCGGGGGGACTTGTCCAGCCGCCGTAGGGTGTGATGGCCGATCGAGAGGCGAAGGTGATGGCCCAACCATCGGAACAGGTTGTGGAAGGATGCGCATTGTCTTATCCAGTGGTACCATCGCTTCAGGAAAGCCTGGGGTGGTCACGTTATAGCCGCTCCCACTATGGCCACTTTCCGATGACCACGTAGTATCTTCGTGAGAGAGGATGGGGAGTCTTGATGATGAGTCATGCATGGTTCGCCTCGAGGGTGCGTCTAACGGGTTTGGATATCGCGATACCGGGGCATAGGGACTGGACGCAGTTGCAGAAGTCTGGAGAGGCGGATAAGCGTACAATGGCTGCAGTGGCATCGGTGCGTCTGGCAAAGTCCTCATATCTCGTGAGGGATTGTTGAGTGCTGAGTCGAACATCGCGGACCTTGGCGATGCAGATATTGGCGAGTAATGGTCAGCGGTTCGCATGGAATTCAATGTCGATGGTGTCTGAGATATAGGGGACGTGGGCTTCGATGAGTATGCAGGACCTGCTGGGAGACGAGCTGGTCCGGTTGATGGACTTGACTCAGACCTGGCAAGTGATGCCGCAGATGCTGAAAGATCGAATTGGGTGGAACCGGTCTTCTTGCTCGTGGGACGTTCGTTCTGATCATGGCTGCTGCTTCGCGTCGAGGTGCTGGTCTCGGTCTCTAACCTCGAACGCTTACCTTCTGGCCTGGTCAACTCAAGGCCAGACAAATAAGTATGCAGGGGCGGCTGACCTTTGGTGGGAACCGCGTGTTTCGCTTTGAAATCTTCGAGGTATTTTTGGTATGCTTCGTACTGGGGCGTCTTTTTGTATTCAGCCAGTTCCGCGTAATACCTCTCCTTAGCAGTGTTGGCTTGTCTTTCGCAAGCTTCTCGCTCCTCTGCGGGCAAGACTTGCCATCGTTCCCCAACGACTTTAGCTATCTGGGTAAAAGATAGCTCCTGGCCTTTGAGCAGCTCTCTAACCTCTGTAAAGGTAAGCCAGATGTTTGCGTTTGCACGGTGAATCTTACGGTTAGAAAATATTACATAAGCAGAAGGAGGCCGCTCGGGTGCGTGTTCATCGGGCTGTACGACCACAGTCAGTAAAAGCGGACAGGCATAACAATCGGTTATGCTTCAACATAGCCGACCAGAATAGGGACTGACTTTGGGGTGACGCCGGTATTTTCGTTTAGTCGTTGTGCTCGTGCTAACGCCAGAGCCGGCTGCAACTGTTTCGCCTTGTTTGCCTTTGCTCTCGGGCGCAGACTCGTCGCCACTTCGATACGAGGCTTCAGCGCTGGTGGCCCTGCCTAGTGCGATGGGTAAAGGACGATCTGAGGTTTGCCCACGAGACACGGCAATAGCCCTTTGGAGTTTCTTCGAAGACAGTTAGCTCTCACTGTGCATTTGTACGATCAGCATAGCGACGAACCCTTCGGTGACCAAGCTTGACGTTGAGCAAACTCCTGAACATGTATAAGCTTTATTTCAGACTGCATAGATGACGTAGACTAACAGATCAGACTCGGTGATATCGAGGACAGTGTCCCACGTATCGAAACCCTCGGCGGTGAATACTTCAACGTATTGGGCAAGACCCAATCGCGTCAGTCTTTGCCTCAGGTCGCTCATGTAGAAGGGCGCAGAAGCCGCTCGGCGTTATGGCGTGGGGGTAGAGTTGGATGCAGAAGTTGATATCGATGATGGCCCGGGTGTGTGGAGTGGTCAGATCGGGCCGTGGTCCAGGGTCTTATATCTCGGGCGGCAACTGGGTGTGAAATTATGAAGCGCCAGTGGCGATGGGCTGGGTGGCTACGTTATGGTGAGAATAGTTTACAGTGTAGAGATGGAAAAGGAAATGGTAAAGTTGGGATGTCGATGTTGATTGGTGCGGCAACGGAACTGTGGCGGCGACCGGCTGGCGACGAAAACCCGATGTGTAGGTAGGGGGTCCAAGTGTTGCAGTGCGCCAAAGCGCGAGAAGAGTAAAGGTGAAGATGCAGGCAAGACTAGCAATGGTCCATAGAAGGGTGGAACGTGATATGGTGTGGAGGCCACAGTGTGGGTCTTGCGGCGCAAGCAGCAGTAGGCGCAGAGAAGAGCGTCGGCTGCACTCGAATATCAGGAGCGCTGACGGTGCAGACTCGCGTAGGCGCGGCCACAGAGACGGCCAGGTGGAGCGAGGCGACAGCCCGGGAGCATTGGGCGCGTCGGCGGATACAGGCGCTGGTGAAGGGCAGCTGTCGACAGCCAACGGCACGGGCGTCGCGGCGAGAGAAAGCTTGGGAGGGTGAGCGACAGGCGACGCAAGACCGCTGCAAGTCTGGACGAGGCTAAACCAGGGCTAGGATTCAGGGCTGGGCACACGCATGGCGGGCATCAAAGGCAGCTGTCGATCAGGTGTCAGGCAGCGGAGGGGAGGGCAGAGGGGGCAGGAAGGGGAGGAGACGGCATGATGGGAATGCGGTGGAGAGATTGTTCGCGTGCGTCAAGTGCACGCAGCGATGAGATCAGAGGCCACAAAACGCGATCGGCAGCCGGCGCAACACGCTCACACAGACAGCCAGGCGCGCGCAGGGCTCTCAATTTCTTCGCGCGGCGCGGCCAAGGCGGTGCACGCTCCAGGAGTAGCAATGCTGCGGAGGTTTTGCGGCGAGCGCGTGTGATTCGACCATTTGGAGCGTGACGCGGGACATGAGGGCAGAACATCGCAGGCAGAGAGGCATCGACGCCGTTGGCACGGCCGCCAGCTAGACTCGGTTCGCAGCAGGGCCGGCCAGTACCACCGAACTCCTGGCCGCCCGCCGAAGCTGGAACACGACGCAGCAAACTTGGAACTGGCCGTCCGCAGGCCAGCAGACGTTCCTGAACCCGGCCAGTGACGACACGCCGCCAGATGTTGCGGGCCTTTGTGCTGGGACTGCTGCGTGTGCAGCTCCATCCGCAGTGCTAAGCGAAGAACCACCATCTTCGATGACTTCGATGCCTCCGATGCTCGATGCGCTGCAGTAGTGTTGCCAGAGTCGGCCTATTGGCTCGGACCCTTGAGCCATCCTATCGGCCTTACTGCACGGCATCAGTTGCAAGTGTCACCGTGGAGTCGTTCCATCATGTCCATCTCCAGATGCAATCGTCGTTGCTGCAGATCGGCGCGATCACCAGGGCGGAGTGGAAGCGAGTGGAAGTCTCGGCGACTCGCCCGCCACGTGGGGAGCACAGTGGCAGCGTCACATTCAGCTACGGAGTACTGCATCGGCCACCATGGCTATCGACATGGGCCATCTCGTAATGCCATAAGCACCACATGGCAATGTGACAGAGCACTCCAATCTACCATTTGCACTAGTCGGCATCGTCATAGATGTGCACTGTGCCGCTCAACGAGCTATCAGATCAGATCGTCAGCGGGCATTGCCCGGCTACCGCCATGTGCCATTCGAGCCGTCACCGTTGCGTAGGTATAAATGCACACCGCGATTCATATCGATCGTCCTCTGACACTGCTAGATTGCGTTATTGTCGCAACATGGGTCAGACGTGCGTGTGCATCCTTCGCAGTGGGCATCCCTGTGTTGTGTTGCTGTCAGTAGGCTGGTCTGATTGGCATCGCGATCATCGTTGATCACAGCGTTCTGCTTAGGTTGACGGCATTCGATCGTTCTGTTACGATTGCGAGGCTTGTAACACTCTTGTGTCTGCCTTGGGAAATTATGCTAGCGGGAAGAGGAATGCCTCAAGTCTAAGCTGGCATCGTTGCCCGTTCCCTGCCATTCTGTGCCATCCTCACGGATAGCTGCATAGATGGGCTACATGGCCATAGACAGGCCAGGAATTCGGCTTTTGTCGGTTCGCACATCGACATCACACCAATGTCTGTGCCAGGCTTTACTCGTCCTCCAAAACTGTCTGTCCATCGCCTCCGGGCACCATCTGAAAACTTGTCAGCGCCAAGTCAGTGATGTCCAGAGATATTTCACACCATGCAGATGTTGTTGCCATTCAGTAAGATCTTTGGCAGCCGGACATTGCCCTCCGCAGGGTCACTGCAATCGAGATTAGCCTGAGGCATTCATGCATTCCGCAGAAATGGCTCCAGCTCACATCTCAGTCACGTCTTCAAGAACCATATCTGGGACTATTAGCACAAACAAGAGACGTGAGGGCTTGTATACATACTGACATAGTCGTCAAATCCGACCAGTTTACCGGTGAACTCTACAAGATTTTAATTCCTATTCATTCAATGTCGCAACACCTCTTACCTTTTCCGCCGTTCATGATGACCCATATCTGTGATCCAACACATTTGTCGATGAGCTCTGCGGGACATCAGCAACGACTTTCACAGCGCGCCGAGTTGTTCACGTACCGAGGGGCAGAAGATTCTCGAGCACCATCGTTGTAGTAATACTGGATGTTGTTCGTAGTATGACTCCACAATCCGATGCAGCAGGCTTGAAGTGAGGTCGTCGCTGGGTTTGCGGAGGCTTGGCGCTTTCGCGAATGGCAAGCACATGGATGACGCGCTAGCGATGGATCCGCGTGTGCCAGGGTCTAACCGCCGCCCGTTCAGGCAGTCATTCTGTTACTGCTCTACCACGACTCTTCTCAGCCTATCGTGCATATCTGGTGCCTAGCGGTAGCACTACCATGGAGGGACATGCTGTGCAGACGACGCGCCACCCTTCCGAGCGCGTCGTGCTTTCATCGCCGCGCCTACGATGATCTAGCTATCACGAGCAGGCAAGCACTTGCACATCGTTGTATACCTATGTAAGCTTCACATCCAGCTTCGTAACTCGACGTACTAATGCGCCATAGCTCCCGTCCTCGGCTCCGACCTTTTGTAACTGTCACGCTGCTCCCAAGGATGCAAAGCACTACCCCACCTTCGGCCGCGCCAACATCGCCCGTCACAACTTGCAATTGGAAACGTGGGAGACCAGTCTATACTTCCTATGGAAGTAGCAGATCGAGGCACAGTGCGCCAGCGGATTGCTCGCCGGCCACAGCTCAGCCTGTGACAAGTGCGTCTGCAGGTTCCCCAACGGCACAGCAAGGTCGAATCCGCCACTTCTTACCAGGTCCAAACAGCATGCTTGACAGTATGCCCAAAAACGTGGAGCCAGTTAGCGATGCTTTGGGGCGTATGAGCTTGGGTGGATCGCCAAGGGCATTGCACTTCGCACCCACTGCACGCATGGGAGCGCAGCATGTTGACTTCAAGATCACCGACTCAGGGAAGGTGCCTGAGCACATCACTCTGACTGACATTCCAAGTCAAGCGCCCATTCAAGAGCCTGTTGAGCGACCTGCGGTCGGCAAAGCTCAACTGTCACATCAAGAGGAGATCGGTGCTCAGCACAACGATAAGACCCCAGACACCACGCAAACTAGCCCAGGAGCCCAAAGCGAACAAACCATGAACTACTCGAGCGACTCCGAATACGTGCCTAGCCAGGGACTCGAAAGCAGTCTCGAGGAGCGTGGGAATGAGAGCGCTTCGGACAAGAACGAAACGAACAAGGAAGAGGAACACGAAGAGCAAGAAGAGCATATTGACCTGGATTACCAAATCCCAGCAGAGACTCTTCGCGCTGCAATGCTAGCGCCACCCAATACACGAGCCAGTTTCTGGAGTGCGAAGATGTATCGTGGGCCGAAAGGTCAGTCGCTTTCGACTCACTATTGCAAAACCAAGGAGGTTGCGGAACGAGTCGCCCAATACTTCCTGGGAGAAAAGGTCCTTGGGTTCGATATCGAATGGAAACCGACATCCTTCCTGACGCCAACCAATATAAAGTTGAACGCATCCTTGATTCAGCTCGCCTGTGAAGATCGCATTGCGCTCTTTCACATCTCGCTATTTACTGGCACCACAGCCGAGGAACTCATGCCGCCAACACTCAAGACCATCTTAGAGTCTCCCGATATCTACAAGGTCGGCGTAGCTGTGAAAGGCGATTTCACCCGACTTCAGAAGTTCCTCAATGTTCACCCTCAGGGAGTCTTTGAATTGAGTCGACTCCACAATCTTGTCGAGGGTTCTGGGAAAGACAAGAAGCTGGCCGCGTCGAACAAGTTTCACAGCTTGGCGAACCAAGTGGCTCAACATCTTCAGCTCCCCTTATACAAAGGGCAACAGCTTTCAGACGATCCTGTCGATACTGCCAATGTACGTGAAAGTGACTGGAGCAAGCCTCTGGAGCCACAGCAAATTCATTACGCCGCCGCCGACGCATATGCTGGCTTTCGATTATATCACATTCTCGAATGGAAACGCAAACAATTACGGCCTACGCCACCAAGTCGAGGCATCTGTGATTACGATGCAAAACGCGTAGAAAGACCAAAGGCGCCGAAGGAGAACAAGACCACCAGAAAATCCAAGGGGGCCAGTTCTGCTGCTAAGCAAGGCACATCCGCAGTTGAGGATGGTCAAACATCTGAACAGGAGCAAGATCAGGACGAAATGGAAGAGGAGGAAGAGAATGACGAGGAGGGCTATGAGACCGCGCCTGAGGAGACCATCGACAGTCATGAGCTCGAAGATGCAACGCCTTCTTCCGTGGACCAGGCGAAGCATGTCATTACCAGCGCAAGCAGTACTGCCGACGAGTACACTCGTTTTCAAAGGCGTGTAGGACGAGTTAACATGTCCTGGCTGAGAAGTGCGGACCCCGGACACCCTGCTCTTCCACAGGAACCAGACGACTCTGCCGTTTCACCGGAACGTCCAGTCACAAGTGACCTTACCCACACTATCACTGGCACTGAAGATGCAAATCAGTCGCTTGACACTTGCGAGCTCGAGGCACGAGAAATCGAAGATGATGAGTTTGCGGACCCAGAACTGGACGAGGCTCTACAGGATCTGGAGCTCGATCCTGAAGGGAAGCTCATTGAGGCTACGACTAAACCTTCCCTCGTTTCCGAGAAGCACCAACAAAATGTCGATGTCACAGGTCCAGACTTCTCAAACATAACACTTCCAGAGAGACATACCTCACGGGACACCCAACCTGATTCCCTCGAACTCGATCATAAACAAGCAGCTGGTGAGCTGGCGAAACGCGATACAAACAATGCCGACATGGATCAATTGACGTTGGATGTTCCACCGGATGCTGAAGATACTACCGTATCAGCTGACAATACGCACACCAAAGAGTATACGTTGGCCACGACATGGGCCCAAGAGTACCTACGATCCACAATTCCATCGCCTACTTCAACTGCACCATCACGCATCCGCGCTACCACGCCACATCTCCGCGCGTATCATCTCTGGCACCATCAGAAACTCTCTGTAGAGGACATTGCCGGTTACCTGCGCGATCCTCCGCTTGCGCACAGCACTGTGTCGGGCTACATACTTCAAGCAGTCAATCTTGAGGGGCTGGAGTATGATAACGACACGATGCGTGGTGTTTTGGAGGCATTGCCGACTGGATTGAGGCAGGGGCGGTGGAAAGGGATGGTGGAGAAAGTTGGATGATCACCCGTTGTACTCGTACCATTGGGCGCGGAAGAGACATGTGCATATATCTCATGACGTTATGAAAATCTCAACTTCATCATATAGCGAGCGCGGTGTCACAGCAATGTTGAAGGATCTTGATTCAACACAGAATGTAGCCCGTGTAATATCTCTGCTTCCACTACCTAGCACTTTTACAGCCTATGCATCTTCCCTTTCCATCCTACTCCCTATTGGAAGCTCTTGAGCAACTCCTGCAGCTGCGCATACGTATCCTCTGGATTCTTAACCTTGTGTCCAATCGTCCTCTCATCGCTATAAATCTCCCAATCATTCCCGCCCTCATACGCCTTGTCTCCAAAAAAATGGATCTTATCATACACGACGCCACTCCTTCCCTTCTCCTCCGCCACATGCTTGAGACAGTACGTCTTGTCCCAGCCCGTGGGGAACACGTCGAAGGAAATTTGTCCGCCAATTGAGTACGTGAGGCCGAGGTCGGGGAACGCTTCCTTGAGCTTCTGGACCATGGTGGGGCGGATGTTGTGCGCGATATCGTAGGCTTGGTAGTCGTCGCGCTCTTGGATGGAGGCGTTGCGGCCGATGGGGGAGACGTTGATCATGCCGTTGCGGAACTCGATGAAGGTGCCGCGCTTGATGGGGATGTCGAGGTCGGCGATGTAGTGGAGGATCCTGGATAAATCACCATTAGCATCTTTCATGATTTTGTGGGCTGTAGGTGACGTACCATTTGACGAGCTTGTTGTATTGCTCTTGCCCAATCCATGATATGAAGCTCTGGCTCTCGAGCTCAGCGCCCAGACGGAATGCAGTGAGGCCGTTCTCGGCGAAGCAGAAGTCGAAGAGAGAGGTGACGTTGATGTCGGGAGTTGCGAGCTGTTCTTGCTGCTTGATCAGGTTGGAGCCGCCGACGAAACCGATTGCAACCTTGTGGCGGAGCTCCGAGAGCAGTTGGAGCATCTCGGGCTTGACCAGCTACAGGGCGTTAGCGGACTGTGTGTGTCTGACAAGCACCAAAATCATATCACTGACCTGTCGAGGCTTGGTGAGTGTGTCGTCGACATCGAAGAGGAGGATGGTGTTCTTGACCGGGCGCTGGTCGAGCGTAGGGTATATTGATGCTGCGGCAGCCATTGTGTGTGGATTGTTGCTCTGTTTGAGGTCTGAAGCAGGTGGTGAAGTGGTATAAGTAGACAGAGGGTATCAATTGACACTTTCAACAGTCGAACAAGTGTCTCTGTGCAGGTCAAGGAAGCAAGGGTGGGCCTTTCACGACTCGAGATATATTTCGGAGGGGCATACAGGGATGGGCGATCTCACCGCAGTTTGGCGCGTGGGGTACCTGCCTAGACTGCTTCTGGTTTGGTTAGCGCATCTGGACCCTGTGGCTTTGGTCACGATGGTTGCTCGGTGGAGCTTAAGTTCGCACAATTGTTGCCATCTGTTCATTCGAAGCCTCGTAGAACGAGCTCCTGTCGTGAGCTCAGGGATGGACTGACACGACACGAAGTCCCATTGCGAAGCGAGGTATTGGACGTGTAACTCTGGGTTCCAAAGCGGAAGCACATCCGCTGCATGTGTACAGCTTCGCTTCTCACATTGGGCATAGACAGCGAGAAGATCACATCACATATTAGACCAATGAAGCACAACGTGGTCTTTGAGCCTCAACTAGCACACTGTCACACGGAAATCTTAAACTGACCTCCTCTGCAAAGATTCTCCTTGCTGACATCCCTCGCTCTCGTGCGCTACTTACTGAGGACAAGTTTCGAGATCATTGGCACTTGATCAAGGAATTTGTTCGCTGTCTGTCTTGAGCATCTCCCTTCCTCAGCCAGTCTCGCACTGAAATCGGTCTTCTGTGTCTTCCCTACTATTCTTCGCCCATGGTTATGGTGGCACTGGCTTCAACGTCGGTTCAATCTCTGAGACAAGGCCCTTCGGAGGCGAATCTCAATCCACGCAGTTTACAGAAAACATCGTCGCGAAATATTTCGAGTTCCCCATCGTCCATGCACGACTCTCGTGCAAGAACCATGGCCCGTGGGAAGGGTAAGCCACGACAAATGATCATAATACACGAAACGTACATTCTCCTATCGCACTCACATGGTAGCAAGCTTGCGTCTCAAGCCCCGAAACACTGCCTCCAACAGCGACGCAAGCCTCTGTCGATCGCCGCGATGGGGCTTTGTCGTTGTAGGATGCCGTCCGAACAGGCAAATGAGGTTGGTGGGGCGTGGTAAGCAGTGCATGCAACATCATGCTGCGCCCCACTCTATTCGAACAAAGCACATAGAATACGCGTATCCGCGATATTTGAGAATGAACCGCTAATCTCCTCCGCAGCGATCATTCAAGAGTTTGGTTTCGTGCCTTGTCCCTGCATTCCATGTGGGTCGATCCAAGCTAGCAGTACTAATCATAGCCAAACTGCGTCACCGTTCCGCACACTGCCGCATACATAGCTTCGGGACGTAGCAGTCAAAAGCGGACTTGTCGCAAGCCGATTGTTACACCGAGCAACGAATCGACCGATGTGCAGCAGGGTTCGCAGCATAAACAAAAGCTCGACTCTGTGTACGTACTTCTTTATAGCTTTCCGGAGCTTGTCAAGAGAGTTCCGATTGACACAACATGGCGACAACTGCATCACACGAGCACCATAACAAGCAATATCTGCCACCAAGTCCACCACCATCACCACATTCGGCACGTCGGAGACATAGGAAAAGACATGACTCCTTCGAGAAACTTGCCAACACCCCAATTCCCTCTCCACCCTCTTCTCCAACGCAAGGGCCCGTCACAAATTCCGACCAGGACTCGCTCCTAGGGAGGGTACGTAGTTCTAAACTCTACAAATAGCATCAACATTGACTTTTCCAGATTGTCCTCACGCCTGTCCTCTTCGTCTCCTTCATCCTCTCCCTCACCTTCGTGAACTTTCGAGACCGAGCCAACCGCGCCCGTGCCAACTCAAATTCGTCTCTCCTCGCGTATCTCTATCCATCGAGCTGGCTCGATCCGGAACCATACCAGGATCCTCTCGACTCAAGCTGGGGCCGAGGAGGTTCTGTCGGACACGTCGAGCCACATGATGCTATCAGTCCAAAGGATGCTGGGCAAGATGGGTCTGGAATAAAGAAGAGGAAGAGATCGTGGCATCTCAATAAGAAGATCAGAAAGGTAGCAAAGTTGGAGGTCAGCGATGCGTTCGAGATGCGAGGCAGATTCATCGCGGTGATGTTGGCCTTGATGGTCCTGGGGTCGACTATGTTGTGGATGAGCTTGAAGTGGATATTTGTGGCAGCCACAAACGTTTTGTCTGAATCGAAGCAATGATGGAATTGGTATAGAACTGGATGCGAACAGGAGCTGTAAATGGTCGCTGCCACGGCATGCCGCATATGCAGCGTAACCTGAGCCACAAACGACTGAGACGATTTAGCAGGAGTATCACGAATTATGAAATATACGACAGGTATGGGCTAGACACCTAGCAAGTCTGAGGTTTCCTTTTCATTCCCCGTCTTGCAATAGTATGTCATGCATACATACATGCTTGAGCTCGTGGAAGCCGACGTAGCGGTGTCTGCCATCATTCCTCGTGCACAGTAAAGAGCTCAGCAAATAAGCTTTTGATCGACGATAGGCACATCTATATCTCGAGGAACATCGTGTAGAGCCTGCTACAAAGAAACATGGGCAAGCTTGCATGCGTGTGTTCTTCAAGTGAAAGGACGGGGCTGGGCTGCGGGCGTCTTCACGGAGGTCCGATCACAAGCCGAGGTTCATCGTCGCGCATCTCGAGGCCCATCGCGCAACACGTCAAGCCAACCACCAGAGCAACACCATCCATCGTCCTTCAACTCGTTCTCAACCATGGCCTCTCCCGTGCGCTATGCGTACCCATTCGCATCATCGCCCGACATCATCCGCTCACACCAGAAAGACGCATACTTCAGCGGCGTTCTCCTCGAACAGTTGTCAACACTCTTGCGAAAGCTTTACGGCGCGCGCTTCGCACACACATACGTCTCGGAAACGCGAGTAATAGG
Source organism: Phaeosphaeria sp. A1 3.1a (assembly GCA_003501895.1). Lineage (NCBI taxonomy): Eukaryota > Fungi > Ascomycota > Dothideomycetes > Pleosporales > Phaeosphaeriaceae > Phaeosphaeria > Phaeosphaeria sp. A1 3.1a. Next base: position 90,017 of record QVXC01000050.1, read on the forward strand.
AGAACTGTTATATCTCGGCCTCACAACGGCTATTGGGAATCGTACACTTGGGGAAGAGTACACAGACATAGTACAAGTCGAGAATGAGAGCGGAAGTTTGCCAGCGCTAGGGAGAAGAGCAGGATACATATTGAGCTGCATACTAGGCCCATATCTCCTTGGTAGAGCCTTGCCAGCATTAAGGAGAAGGTTGAGGGCGAAGCTCGAGGCCAACCTCAGATGGTACACGCGACAGCAGATGCGCGCACAACAACAAGCAAAGGAGAGCGGGAACACAAAGCGCATCGCAGATCCTATCGCTATGCGATTGCAGAACTACATCCTTCGAAACCTCGACACGATCACCTCTCCATCCCCAGTATACGCCCTTTCGCTGGCGACCTTCTACTTCTCAGGAAGCTACTACCACCTCTCAAAACGATTATTGGGCCTGCGATATATCTTCACACGACAAGTACAAGAAAGCGATCAGCGGGCAGGCTACGAAGTGCTCGGTGTCCTTCTAGTCCTGCAAATGGCCGTCCAAGGCTATCTCCACATCCACAACACCATGACCACTGCTCCCGACAGGGTCACCCAAGAGCTTCCAACGAGCACGTCTGCAATAGTAGGAGGCGGTGCCGAAGTCAGTCTCGACCCCAATGCCTACAGTGCGAACAACGCACTGCTCTTCGACGCTGCTGCACCTCAAGCGGCGCCCTCTGACCTGCAGAAGTGGACGCATACACCCGCTGCACATAAGCCGCGATACGAACTGACAGACGATGATACAATGGGATGGATTGGAGGAGGGAATAGAAAGTGCACGCTGTGTCTGGAGGAGATGAAGGATCCCAGCGTTACGACGTGCGGACACGTCTTCTGCTGGACGTGTATAAGCGACTGGGCGAGAGAGAAACCGGAGTGTCCGCTTTGCAGGCAGAGTTGCTTAGCGCAGCATATTTTGCCGTTGAGAGGATAGGATAGGATAGGATAGATACCCAAGGAGTTGTTGCTTCCTACTTCAAATGTTCGCGTCTTCCGTCCCCGTCGTTTCCCGATGCGTTACAAATTAACATTGTTCATTAGCAGTGTAATCACGACAGCTCAGTCTTGAGGCTTGGTGCAGGCAAAATCACGCACATATCCACATGATGAGCACCCTGCCAGAGCACCGTCGGAACTTATATATCTGATTTCTTTATAGCTCGAACGCTTCAAACAGACGACTCGCCCATCGAAGACTAAGTGCAAGCTCGGAATCATGTTTCGTCCCGCGCCTGCCAAAAGGACCAGTCAACAGCCAGGCTTTTGTTCTAGACACCTTGGATCGTTTAGGCGGCAATATCCATTCGCATCTTCAGCAAGCCCGCCCCAGACAGCATCGCGATCGTATCCGTCGTGCTCAACCTGGACATGTATGCATCTTGGGAGGTTGAGTTCCCATCGCTTAGCAAAGGGCAACAGAAATACAGGGTGGCAAAATCATTTGAGCGTTTGGATATGTTAGGTGCTAGCATTGAAGAGGCCGCTTGGTTCCATGAAAAATGGGAATCTGATAGCACAGTCCTTGCAAACTGGTGCATCATTGTAGTACCTCGTCATTATACTTACCTAACTATAAGTTGTTAGCAATATGTAGTTAGCTACGTTGACAAAGGCACGCACAGTCAATATCCATCGCTCTATCAAGGTTGTACTCCGAATGTGCCCTCGAGGAAAACACTTCTTCTTGTGCGTGCATGTGTTTTGAACTTCTGTTGCTGCTTCTGTGATCGCTCTCCGGCGGTCTGCTGTAGGTAATTCCAGTTCATCGATATCTTTACACTTCCTTGCAGGTGCACTTCAACAGTCATTCCGGTATCTGTTTATCAGACCACTCTCCTTGACCACATGGGTAGGGTTGGAACACAGAGCCGTGTGGCACAAGTGGGACATACGATCATCGCTAGCCGTGAGTAGGTCGCGCACCTTCTCCATATCTCTTGTCATGCCGACCTTCAGCAGTGTTGATGTAAGAAAACATATTCTCTCAACCTGGCAAGCATCGCACCATACGGGTAGAACGTCATGGCTTCTCGCACTCGCAGTGTCCGAGATGTCACCAACGAACATGCAGCCCAGCTGCTCGACCTAGCTGACCAGCTCTGGCGGAATGTGATCCTTGTAGTGCCATGGGCGGAGCTCAGGAATTCACATTGTTAAAATGGCGTATGTGTAGACTTCAACATCTTGTCTAAACTGTGTGTTTGCTGGCAGGGTTTCCTTGCAGGTCCAGCAAGCTCTATCGATGCCGGTTGTCTTGATATTCATCAACGCATCTGCGATTGGTCCATATGGCCAAATAGCTTCTATCTGTTCGCGAGTGGCTTCTTTCGTGTCCAACAAATCTGGTTTGTATTCTTTCCGTATCGCGTTAAGGATTGCCTCCTTCTCTGGCGTGGTAATTGTGCTGCATCTTGTCCAGTAGTTATTATCGCGTTTTCTGTTTTTCGGGCCCTTCTTGTCGGTGCTCCTGTCAAGTGCCGTATATGAATCACCACGGGACTCATGTTCCTGTTCACTCCCTTCGAGTTTCACATCGTCGTCGTGGCTCGCATCATCGTCGATATCTGCATCATCATCGATACCCGCATCATCTTCGTAGCTCGCATCAGTTTCATAGGTCACGTCGTATTCGTGGCTCGCATTGTATCCGTCCATATTGTACTTGGCATCACCTTCGAAGTCGCTGAACCCGGCGAAGTAGCCTCTTCGCCGTACTCAGCAAAGGTGCTGTACTCGGCATCCTCCATCTCTTTCTTCGTAAGCTGATTCAATGTGATGACCGCGGTTTCTGTTCATCCCTGGCTTGAGCGGGCACCCGCTGTATGGGTGGGAAGCACTGTTGGATGGGTGGGAGGCACTGTTGGATGGCATCCCTTGTTCGTGTAGCTCGCCGACTTCTTCTGCTTCGACCTCGTTGTGGACAAGTGCGCGGAGTACACTGTTGCGCTCAGTGATACCATATTGACATGAAAAGCCGTACGCGGTCGGAGGGATTGACAGCAGTGGGTTTGTTGCAACACGCTTGTCGGCTTGGATCGCCGCAATGAGGTTCTCGATGTGAGCTTTGTCGACCTTCATCCTGAGCAAACACGTCATTATATGAACCTGGCCCTAGAGGAGGCAGTGTTACTGTTCGATCCCGCGAAGAAAGTCGCCATGGGCCTTGATCAACCTATCGCGATCGGCAGCCGCACGCTGGACGCAGGCTCGCTCCTGTAATTCGGCCAATGTCACGCTTGGCGTCTGCCGCGTCTTCTGGCGAGTAGATGCGTGAGCTGGCTTTTGCCTCTGTGTCCGTCGCGGACCCGACGTCGCGTCTGGCTGGACGGTCCTTGTTCGATCGGGTTTGCGCCGCTTGCGTGCAGTCATTGTGAGCATAGTCGCTCGTGGCGAGGAATCGAAATTGTACGCCGCTTGTATCTGTAGTAAGAGAGGTGTGTAATGACGCTAAGCTGGTGTGTCGCGTATCTGCTGCGTTGTATGAAGGGTTTGAGGTTTCTGGGCCGTATGGCGAGCGGTGAGTGGGCGTACCTTCCGCATCAATGGGCTGTGTAAGAGCAAAAATCTTGATTCAGCGTACGATCATGTTAATGCTCTGTTGAGCAGAACAGACTTACATCGGTGCACCAAAAATCCCCGCCCGGGCGGTATGGTATGCTCGACATTGACTTCATGGTTACTGTATTCAGCGATTAGCTCACTCTCTTCAATATCTATATTGTCGTCGTAGCTCGTGTTACCTCATCGTCGATATTCGCGTCATCTTCAGATTTGATTTTTGTAGTGCTACGGATAGAGCTTGGAAATCTACAACGTTAACGTTGCGTATGTTCCACGTTCGACATTTTGTCTGAACTGTGCATTTGTTTTCTTCAAAAACAGGACCTTGCTGATTGCGCTGTCGAACAACGTTCGGCATCTTGGTCTTCAGCCTCGTCGCTTACAATTCAGCCTTGCGAAGACTTCTCGCACTCTGGAACACCAGGCCAATGACAGTCCTATTGAAAGCCAGGATAATATCACTGATCGGTATCTTGTGTGTCACCCATCTCCACCTTCCGATTACAGTCGAACCGGAGGAGCGCCAGCCTCGTCGCGGAGTGCCTCAGTGCAGCAGTTCTGAACCTATTCGACGGCCGTCTCGCGCTCCCATCGCATTCAGCTTACCCATCATAGCCTTGAGTACCTCTTCTGTCACGAATGCCCTTCATCTCTTCACGAATTCCTTCTGCTTGCGAGTGCGATCACCACCTCAACCATCCGACCTAAACGAGCTATAAATGCTTATCTCGACTGGGAAGAGCTGGGTATCCACGCGCTCGGCCTCTCTGAAACTGCAGTCGTCATTGGTCTCCACGCAGCAAACCATTACTGGGTCGACCTTGGAGATGATGGCTCGCTTTCCATCAACGCAACGCTGAACTATCTACAATTCGCGGCCAAGCTTCACGAGACTGCCATGATGGCATCGATGTCTTGTGTCATGCTGTTCTTCCTTCACAGACGTCTTATTCGAAAAGGCGTGTCATTTGGACACCTTGACGCAGCTTATACCATTGGTGCTGGAGGAGGAGTCGGACTTCTCATTACGAAACGTTTCTGGTCCCCATGGCGTCAACACTTTTGGTTTTTCTTGATGTTACTGCTAACAATTCTGTTCACTCTGGCCTTGAATCCCGCCTCGGCTATTGCCATGATTCCGTCGCTAGCGTACTGGCCTCTGAACAAGCCTTATGGCTTAGGTATGTCATTTCACCTTACACACAGATGTTCTGAGAACGTTCAACGCAGCACAACACTCTAGTATTTCAGACGAAAGACGTGGACTCTATCGTCACAAAATGTTGCTGATTATCGCCTTCGCTGACATCACAACTCAAGGCAAAGGCAGTAGTTTCAAGGTATACTTCAGGCTTCCAGAGATCAGTCCAGGAGGTAATCGCTTGCCTAGCCCTTGGCCAACTTCTGAACCAGAGGGCGGATGGCCGATCACAACATTGTCATGCTTCAATGAGAGTGCCATGGAAGAGTTGGACTGCCCCGCCGGAGGTATGGAGCAGATTTACAAATGGATGGTTGGCAACATACTCCTTGGGTCTTCGACAAATCTTACAGTCAATGAGATGACGAACTTCCAGCGACTCGTAGTGTCACAGCTTCTGGAAGCTGGCACTAGTGATTTCGCCAGAGAGGTCTCGAGAAAGGTATCGACCACGCCAACTTTCCTGACTACCACTGCTATTAGCGGCTTCTAAGCATATGTTCAGAATCTCAAAGCTGGCAAAATCAACTCCGGCGTCCGGTAGCCTCTTCTCAAGTCAAAAGAAGGTTCTTCGACATATCAACCCATTGTGTATTCTCAATGCCAGACCGACCTATACAACGTCAACAACACAGGAGGTATACACAACATTACATTCGACGCTCTGCAAGCGCCATGGGGCGATAACAAGAACATATTGAACACCTATCTATCTTCCGACGAGGACATACTCCAAGATCTGCCCACTCGTGTACCTCGTTTCTCGTGGTTCAAACATAAAACTCTTTCGACTATGAGCATCACAATCCTTCCTATCCAGATGTCAAATGCAACCGTGAAAGACTTTCAGAGCTCACTGATTGTGACCTGTTCATTCGATGCACGATGGGCCGCGTCCACAGTCAAACTCAAGTCTCGTTCATCGTCTCTCATCGAATCCAATATCACAGACTTCAGCATCTTTGAAGAGGACTATATTAAGGAAAAGTACGGATCGAAGGAACAGCTAAAAAGAGCCCTGAATATATCCGACCTTGTTCAGCTGCCATACAATTGGCTCAAAGGGTTCAACTTCAACGTCACTCTAGAGGACGGGAGGAACTCAACCGCCATGACCGCAAGTCTCGACGAATTGGTAGCAAACATTGCCAACGGCAACCAGCACTTCCAAACTATACAGTCCGATACTCCAAAGACAATTGGAACAGCCAAGTTCGCGGAGTACCAGCGCCACGTCACCCAGTTCATCGGCAATTTTCACTCCATGCTCCTCGCAGACGGAATGGCTCGCTTCGCCTCCAAACTGTGGCGACCGTACCTCGAGATCCCCGCATTCGATGACAAAGAAGAAAGCTACGTGGACATAATGGGTGCCAACTACACTGATGAAACATACAAAGCTGACACAGTCTTCAGGAACGGCACCAAGGCTGACGCCTTCTCTGTGGAATTCGAAGCTTCGCGGTACGGCTATGGCTACGGATTTCGATCCGACGATACCGGCACTAGTATCTATATCGCAATCACTATCCTAGGCTTGTACGCACTCATCACGATAGTCTATGTCTTTGTGATTCTCTGGTATCGCTGCAACGGACGTTATTATCGCAGACAAGCTTGGGAGGCCATGATCTATCTTATCGCGTTGGCCAAGAATTCGGATGCTTCGCCATACCTCGTGGGAACGGGTGCGGGGGTAGATGAATGGGACACATGGAAGCTGAAGGTCAAGGCGAGAGAGATGGATGACGAGAGTTTGAGTTTGGCTTTTATGCAGGGGGATGACGAGCTTGGGGCAGAGCCGGGTGTGATGAAGAAGTATCATTGACCTAAGAGATCTTGTTCGTTTGTCATAAGCTTGATGTACTTGGCTCTTTTCACAAACTCTTCTATATGTACTTGTTATTCTGGTTAATTAGATATCCCGTCATGCTCATGTTTTATTTCACATGCTAGCGACAGGGAGGAAACATTGCAACGATCATTTAACATCTTCGCAATAAGATCGGCTTACACAACAAACATCGTAAGATCATACAGTCTTTGCGTCAAACATTCAAATTAAAATTGTTCATATTCCATCCCCCAGTAAGACCACATACCCCATCCATGTAACAAACACCGGCCAGACCCCCGCCAGCACCGTCTCCCATCGTCCATCATTTTACATCAAAGTTGGCCCCCTCCTTCCAAGACTCTTCTTCTGCAATGCCTGCGCAGCGTTATCATTCGGCTGTGCGTTCCCAAACCCACATCCCCCATCCCTCTCCTGCGCCACGACCGGTCCAGCACACTTCCCAGAATTGAATCCACAGCACGCCGACGCACAGTCTGCATCAGCTGTACACGCGCCAGTGATGAACTGTGTACCAGCCGCTTTGGCTGCTGGCGCTCCCCCAGCGGCGGGAGCAGCGGGCGCTGGAGCTGCAGGAGCTGCAGGAGCGTTGGCATTGGCACCGCCGTTTAGGGCATTGTTGTTGGGCTGAGCGTTGCCGAAACCGCAGCCTTCACCGCGCTCGTTGGCGACGAAGGGGGCGGCGCATTTTCCGGACGTGAAGCCGCAGCAGGCGGAGGCGCATTCGGCATCGGAGGCGCAGGTACCAGTTATGAATTGGGTACCTTGGGCAGCGGCATAGATGGAGACTGGGAAGATGTTAGATTGGAGAGATCAAGATGGAACGGGGAAGCATACAGCTAAGAAGGGTTGCGATCTTGAAGATGGGAGCCATTGTTGCTGTTTTGTGAGTGTGGTGTTGTGATTAGAATCGTCGATTGAATGTACGAGTTTGAATGCTTCAAGTCTAGCTCGAAGGTTGTGTTATAGAAGTGAAGTTTGTCTGGTACTGAGGCGTGATGTTCTGCTAGCCTGAGGGAGTCAATCCAATATATACATGCCCATCCTCGAAATGTTCCACTCTCTAACTATACCAACAGCCTAAGCGCTGGCCTCGAAACACTCTCCGTCACCGAGGATCGTCACTCTTCCCAACGGGCGAGCAGATCCCGCGTGGCAACGCCCAGAGGTGACATCCAGATCCCACCCAAGCCACAGGCACGCGGACCCATGTTTCGCAATCCAGGCCGGGTTGCGCATTGGGCCGGAGCATATGAACATCATCTATGGTCAGTTTCTAAACAGCAAATATCAAAAGGGAGGATAATCCGCTGCGAACATTATGCGTTTGACGTCTTGTCAGCTATTTCGAGGACTCGAGAGTGGAGAATGGGAAGAGGGAAGGTTGGAGTTGGATCGTCGGTAAGCGAGCCAACGGCGGCCGGGGAACGGGGCCCGCTCATGCAGGAACGGTTCCAGTTCTGTCGGAGAGTTCGCGTGGCGCAGATCAAGACATGTGATTTTTGTGTGTGGAGGGGAGAAGGCATAATGTGGGGATGAGAGGCTCAGACTGTGCGAGTCGCGGGCTGGCGCTCGGAACGTTTGGACTCCGTATGTTGTTGGAAGTAGACACGATTGGTCGGAATAGGTACTGAAGCTTCCACGATTGAAAATTATTAACAATCAGACTCCCTAAATTGAGGGAGATTCAACTTTTACAAGTTGAAGTTGTCGTTCTTGATGGAATGTGTGGATGAACAGGAGAGAACGAGGCGGGCCGGACCTAACTTAGTCTCCGCTACCATCGATCCTCCATCACGCCGAAGCTAACACCATAGCAGTGGGATTGCCGTTAGCATGTCTGTCATTCTTTTCGTTTTATTCTTCTAAAGATAGGAAAGCAATGGTGATGACAGTTCAATCTTGACATAGATATCTCCCCACGACGCACTTTCACTCATGTCCGAAAGTCCGATCCGTCCGGACTGTACGGACTCTCGAATTTACAGTCCACCTACTTGGCATTAGATATGGGTAACTCCTTTTATTGGTTCTATCCTGGGTTCGGCGGGCCATATGCGAATATTCGTGGTGATAGCACATTGGCCGAAAGGCTGGCAATTACCTAAGTACTACTACAGATACTCGGGATCCCGACTCGCCACTAGATGGACCCCACAGCCGAGGGACCTCAAAATCCGAGTACGATTTGCAACATACGGCTGCTCATGGAAGGAGGACACTGAGTATTTCAAGACTGGTGATGGTCCTGAGAGCAGTTGCAAACGAACGGCGGGTCACGCTGTTTGAATCATACAGAATGTTTATATGACCACCAAACATCTTTGTAAACACCTACCCCACAACGCTGCATACCTCTATGACTCGGTACTTCCGATGCAATAGAACCGACGTCGGTCCGGTGACCCCAGAGCCAGACGTGCGGTGAACCCATGTAGGGTCCAATGTTATCTTCCTGTTGAATATTGACAAATAGTCAAGGTTCAACAGGACCAAGGTGCCGAGAGAGACAGAGCTCCACTCATACGAGAACAAGATGAACTTAGAAATGGCAGTGAAAGCTTAGTCTGTGTAGACAGAAGTTACTTAGATGAAGAGTAAGAAATGGTAGAAAGGCAAATGGAGGCTAAGCTCATAAGCACTACGCGTCTCGATTTTGTTCTTGTACTTGACTTCACGTCTCCCCCTCTCTGTCTTCTCTCCTATCTCTCCTGACTTTTGGCCCAACCAACTCCACATTGTATACCTTACCCTGCTCGCTTATCTCCTCGTGCGTGTGGCTTCGGACCACACATCCCGCGCCATGCCCACAGCGTCCACAGCGTGCATAAACTTCAGCCTCTGTTCACGGAGGGAAGTGGGGAAGATAAGGTGAGGTACTTACAGTTCGGACTCATGTCGGCAATTGGCAATCTACTGCGCGACTTATCACACTTCGAAAATTGTGTATATATACTGCTATGGCAAGAAGAGAATGTTTTCCAGGATCTCAAGGCACTCGTCAAGGCAAAGGCACTTTTGATACATTCAAGCAATCGTCATGCGTTTTCAAAGCGTCCTCGTGTCTGCCCTTTTGGGAGCCACGGTCCCCATTCAGGCGTCCTCGAGCACCAAGCTGAGGAGGAATGAGAAACTTGCGAATTTGGAGAAGAAGGCACAGACGGTGTGTTCATCAGAGGCACCCGTCAAAGCTGCTCCTCACAAGAATTTCTGGTCAAGCTTGACTCGGGAAGAGACGACAAGCGTCCTCGCATTTTTGCATTCCGATGCTGCCGGACTCAACTTGACCGCAGCAGCGAATGCTACAGAGTATGTATTTTCCAAGTTCCCATGATATAAGAATTATTTACTGACATTTGTTGCAGTTGGGACAACCGAGTGTAAGCTTCGAGCGACATCCAATATCTGCTTCCAACACTCACGCTTTTCAACAGTACTTCAGTTGAGCTTCTCATGCCAAAGAAAGCAGATATCCTGCCCCTACTAAATAGTAGCAATGGATCCCCTACTCGGCATGCACTTGTAGCCCTGATGTTTGGAGCAACCGAAGAGCCATACATGCAAGAGTTCACGGTCGGACCACTGCCCCTTACAAACAGCTCGACCGTCCAGCCATTTACTGCTTGGAACAACGACGGAGGAGACGGCAAATTCAAAGTAGACAATCCTGACAGTGCAGAGTATGCCAAATTCAATGAAGCGAGCATCAGGGAGGCTGAAGATATCACGAAATTGCTGTGGAATTTGGTAAGTATAAGCAAAGAGCAGCAGAAAACCTACATAGCGAGCTGACGCATGGAAGACACTAGAAGATGGCCTTGGGGTGCCCTTGCAATACTCGGCTCCGTTGGTGAAGGACGATGGCCGAGTCCAGATGTGGCAGCATTTCAACGCACCACAAGCAAGTATCTACGACAACACGTACTTGATTCCTCTCGGCCTATACATGCGTACGGATATCACCGGTCGTGACCCCAGCAAATGGAGCGTCACAGGCTGGGTATACAACAACATTTTCTACTCCTCCCTAGATGATCTCCGTAACGCCACCAAAAGTTCCGACTTCAAGATTATGGGTGGAACTGCGGATGAGCAATGGACGCGCACCGAGAAGCAGGGTGATCCTTTGCCTCTGGATGAGCAGCCTCCGCCAGTATCCGTTCAGCTGAGTCAGCCAAGATTCACTGTGGATGAGACTGAAAACTATGTTACCTGGAGTGAGTGCTCCAATTACCTAATACAAGTTGCATACTGACATTTGTGCAGTGGACTTCTCGTTTTACGTGAGTCTTACCAAGGACAACGGACTAAGACTTTATGATGTCCACTACAAGGGCAAGCGTATTCTTTACGAGGCAAGTTCGCAGAGTCTGGTGTTGAATTCATCATTCTGACCGGTCATCCTAGCTTGGAATGGACGAGGCAATTGCACACTATGCGTGAGTCTCCTCGAGATCTATGTCATCTAACAATCCATTGCTAACTTTCCTCTAGTGGCATTGATCCTGTACAGTCGAACATTGTGTAAAGTCTGGTCTACACCGCTGCGAGAATCAATCTAACAACATCTAGCTACTTCGACAGTGGCCAGGGTTTCGGACCAACCATGGTAAGATGCCCAATTTACAAAATACATATGAGACGTTACTAATGAAGTAAATTAGACATCTTTGGTCAACGGTGAGCTGTGCCCAATACCTGTTACAAGAATCCATGTGCTGAGTGTCCTTCCTTAGGTTTCGATTGTCCAGCATACTCTACGTACCTCAACATCTCCACAACCACTGGCGAGACGACGAACACACAGACGAATGCCCTTTGTAAGTAGACAGTTGCAGAATGAAGAGAACCTGGACCTAATGAACGATGTCAGGCATGTTTGAGATGGATAAGGGTTTCCCCATTCAGCGTCACTCTTGGGGAGGCTACACCACGATCTCCAAGAACATTGCCTTCATGCTTCGAACCGTCTACTCCATCGGCAACTACGACTACATGACAACATTACAGTTCTCCCTCGACGGCTCCATTGAAATTTCAGTCCGCGCATCAGGATACATCACATCTGCTTTCTACGCGAACAACGAAGATTACGGCTTCAACATTCACGACAAGCTGTCAGGATCGCTCCATGATCACGTCATCACGTTCAAGGCCGACTTCGATATTCTCGGAGAGAAGAACTCCCTCCAGAAAATTGATATCGTTCCTACTACTGAGGAGTATGTCTGGAACAATGGCAAGAAGAAGAACACTATGAAAGCCAAGAAGTCCTTCATCGAGAACGAGAACGATGGGAAGATGAACTGGGGCACCAATTCAGGAAGCATGATTGCTGTCGTCAACAAAGACCAGAAGAACAAGTACGGCGAATTTCCTGGCTGGAGGATCGCGCCAGGTGGGTTTCTATATCAACTGGAGGTTCTAAATGAATGCTGACAGTCCGCAACAGCTGGTCCTCTCTCCCACTCCACCATCGAGGACTCTCCTGTCGGCGGCAAAGCTCTCAACCACGCCACGCACCATCTATACGTCACCAAGCAAAAAGACAACGAGATGTACGCCGTCAGCGCTTACAACTCCATGGACGTCGACAACCCGCCCGTCGATTTCCAAAAGTACTTTGACGGCGAGAATCTGGTTCAGGAAGATATGTACGTCAGCCCCTTTCCCACTTTGCGATGCCGCAGCTAATACAGATGAAAAGTGTCGTCTGGTTTAACCTCGGAATGCACCACATGCCTCACACTGGTGATGTGCCTAACACTGTGTTCACAACCGCGTACTCGGCTATGACGATCGAGCCGTTCAACTACAACCTGGGCGATCCGTCAATGGCTACGTCGCAGCGAGTCTTGCTCAAGTCTAGTGAGGAGGGCGCGCAGATTACGCGCTATGGTGCTGTAGAAGGGACGTGTTCGATTGATCAGGTATATTGATGGGACCTTGCTCTGTATTTCGATGCTGACTTTTCGTTCAGGCTCAGCTTAATCCGGATCTTTCGGGGTACTCGAGCAGTACTAGTGTCTTGAAGTATCCGTACGATCTGTCGCTGCCGGATCGTTACTTCTAGATGTTTGGGATGCTAAAGTATCTTTGAATCGGGCGAGTAGATTCTTGGGATGAGTGAGGTCTCACCTATTTCGATCTATGTATTTATTGTCATCTCCGTGACTTGGCCGGGTAGAGAGGGATCGGGGTTATGCAGAGACGAAGAGAGGGTGATGTAATTACTGAGGAATGAGCGTTACTATACCAGCGGGATAGTTACCATTCTCGCATCCTGAAAGCACCTGTTTCCAATAAGTTCAACGCATCGTCAATCATTCACCCATAATTCATGCCTCTTTCATTGATACTGTCTTGCACACTTCATTTCCGTCCCTTGCCAGCTATTGACCCCACTCCTCACCACTCTGATACAATTATCACTCTACTCGAACTTACATACACGCCTTCCCCCCACACGAACTCAGCGTATGCACATATCTCAACTTCCCCCCCTCCAGCCTAAACTCATGACTATCCGGCAACCCCGCCGCCCCGACGTCTCCCTTCTTACCCGCAAAGTCCATAATAATATCCACAGTGCCATACTCCTCATCAATCACATACTGCCTGTTCACCAAATTGACTCCACTCGGCACGCCAACAGCGCAGCTATCCGTCGCCGTGCCCTTGCCCGTATACATACCACCCTCGAGTCGCGCACACGGAGTGCCCCACGGCACTTTGATGTTTTTGTCCGAGAACAAGTCGCAGTAAGCGTCGCCGGCTGCTTGGATAGCTTGGCGGGTGTCGCGCTTCTCGGCTGGGATGGCGTCCCATTTCTCGCGAGATGCCCAGTAGTATGTGCCCGTGACGTTGAAGAGCCAATCGCCCTTTGTGGTGACGATGCTGTCGATTTGCGAGACGGTGTTGCTGGTGTTGTCCAGGCGCAGCTGTGTAGCGATCACATATGGCGCCGCGGAATTCGTCACGATGAATTCGGTGAAGGCGGCGCATTGGGGTACATCATGCTGAGCGCGGGAGTGGTCGATCTTGAGGGCTTTGGAGAGGATGCTGGAAGCGGCTGTGATTTTCTTGCGGTTTTGAGTAATGGTTGCGTTGGCTGCGAAGGAGGGTTGACCCGCTGTTTGAGCAGCGATGTGCGCGTCAGTGACGGCCTTGAGCGTTTCGCGGGTGCATGCTGCGGAGGCTTGTGCCACGAGGGCGGCCACGATGGTATTGACAATGATGCTTCGCATGCTGAATTTGGGGTCAGGGCTTGGCTTTCATGCAAGAACGGTGAAAGATGGACTCCTAAATAGATGGTTGCTTTCGAAGAAGCCGAAGTCGAGATTACATCTTAATGCATCTGCCATAGCACACTGAGTAGTCGCCGTCAATGTCGAATCAGATAGATACTGGTCTGGCATAATCAATGTCGGTAGTGCACAATAGCGAATCAGAGGCAAGCACGGTTATTCCCCGAGCGAGGATGATCATGAAGATCGTCCTCAGTCTATATTAGCACACCATGTGGATGGAACCAGAATGTGGAGAAGCTTATACAGAACAAGCCGCCGGTTATGCGAGCGCGCCAGAGAAACATACCTGTGTGAGCTGATGTGCGTGCCTGAGAGCACGTGAAGATGAGATGTACTGAAGCCATGTTCTTGAATGCTGGCCGACCGTGTCAGTCACCCTCCACAAATCAATCTTTTGCTGCGCTAGTATGCAGTGCGGCAAGTTTCGTCCGTTGGCTATGACAAGGAAACATTAACAGAAGAATGCGTAGATCTCGAGGATCTACAAGAGTGCAGATGGTCCTTCCAAGTGCTTGTCTTTCGTCTTCCTGCCGTCCCAGTTTATCAGCTCTTCCTTTACCAGTGTAATAGCCGATGGCAACAAATTGTACTTTTGTGTACGTTGTCCTCTTCTATAGGCGTCGAGTTTCCCTTCACCTCATCAATGGTATCTGTAATCTTGCCCTGAACATGGCTAGTGACCCTATAGGACTTACATCCGTGCAGTGATCGTGGACGCAGTGGGTGTACTATACCACATAAGTTTTACTTCCTAATCTCGAGGAGACTGGATCCTGCCAGTGTCCATTGTAGGGCCAGTACAATTCGGATGGTACCGAAAGCCTTGTCGTACGCTAAGCTGCGGATACGGAGAATTGTTTCACAGCCGAGATGAGTTGCAAAAAGCGCTTGGCTAACATGGTAGTGAGCAAGAAATCGGCAGTGAACGACCAACTTTACTTGGAAGTAATGTCAGATCTACAAGGATCCTCAGCGAAGTGGGTATGCGATCCTTCAAACGGTCGGCTCGGAGCGCTTGGACTGGTATCTGGCTTCTAGACATCTCCAGAACGCCTGTTGTATTTCAGGCAGATATCGATTTTGTCTCATGTCTCAATGCGATTGGCGCCTTGTGTTGCGAGATCGTGGTAATGCATGACCGGAACAAGGGCAGCAGCCCATCATTTTGCAAGCAGGCGTGGCGCGTTTGCTTGCAGGAGAGAGCTCTGCCGCAACATGCAAGAAGCAGATGTTCAGCTCGAGCAAGGACCAAACTATGCCAGATCGGAACACATATGGATCGACGCGGGTGTTCATGCTTGTTGAGATGCACATGGACCATGAAGAGCAGACCGCCTCCACTGCGTCACACTCGATTACGCGTTGTGCAGTGGTGATGGAGAGAACATGAGAGGTTGATTGGAGAGCGGGACAGAAATTGAGGGGCAGGAGAGCTAGAGGGACGGCGTTGTATGTCCTGCATACTTAGGCTGGCGCAATGTCACCACACAAAGCCTTCGAGCTCGCAGAGGTTGGAGTCGTGGTCTGGGCCACAGACATGCAGCCACGGAATAGGTCCAGGACAACGAATATGTACAGAGTATGTACTCCACACACTATCTATCCGATGTGCGTTCGACATGAACGCATGATCTGATGCACGAAGGGTAGATTGCGCACACCGCTACCTGAGCAGGCTACAGAGGACGTGCTCTCGAGGCGAATGTGCGCGCCATTGTAAAAGCAAAAGTGTCCTTAAACGTGGCCGTGAACCATTCTCGCTGCGATACGGTGACTTGAGGCTGGTGCTCGCCCACTCGCCTACCAGCGCTTACTGGGAGGCGTTCGATATGGTCCGTGCGCGTAAACAGGCGGGATTGCTCAAGCCACGCGGCAGCCTCCTGATTTCCGCGCTATGGGCGAGGCGTTGCTTGAGATTGCATTCGTGACTCGAGTGTCTTGGAGCACCGAATTCGCAAGTTGCGCGAGCTACCGTCCCAGTTGGGCATCAGGAGACAGCACATGGAGGCTCTGCATAGACAGATGGAGATTGCGAGCAAGTCCGGCAATCAGACCGCCTGCCGAGAGTGGGTGCCAGGCGCAGACAAGGAAGCAATCCTTTCATGATACGATACAGAAATGTCCGCCCGGAGTTCGCAAGCCGAATACAGATTGCGCTACGACGGGGAGTGCCTTTAGCCTGGGCCAGCAGGCAGCGGCAAGACATGGCACCCGATCGCTCTTGTATCGTGTTTTGCGAGGCATAGTGGTCGACTTGTAGCCACTAAAAACACCACGACGCCCCTTTGAAGACAAGACGCTAGTCACGGGCAAACAAGGACCCGTTGTCGACGAGCTCAACATATGCGCCGGCGGACCACAGCCGGGAGAAGTGCAGGCACACAGGGGCAATAGACAACTGCAGCGCGGAGACTGCAGACTGGGGAAATGCTGCCACGGTTGCGTCAGACAGGCGACGATCACGGTGCAATGCGGTCCACCAGCAGGACAATGGTGGGATCCGAGAGGAGGGTTGCAACGTGCGCGATGATGTTGTTTGCGCGTCCCCTACTGCGATCATCAAGCCAGCCACTAGAGAGCGGAGCGGGCGGTGGGTAAGGAGAGCTATTTTTGAGGCTGGTCTCCGGGGCTGGGTACCAGGATGCCATCAGAGACACGGCCGCCTCTCGTGTTATCGTGCTACGCTGGAGAGGTCAGCGGCGCCGTCGTTATGCTGCCAGCCAAGACAGCAGCATGGCCATCGTTTCTCTCTGCTACAAGACAGAAACGAGAGTGGCTTCTTGCAACTGTTGTCGTCGGTTGAAGAAAGAAAAGTGAGCCTTGGCGCAATACAGAGCATCGAACGCCAAAACCCCCAAGGCGGCAGTGTCTAATAGTCGCTTCGGCGTGGGCGCTAGACTGGGAAAGGCACCGTCCGCGGTGTCGGTAGATCATTCGCTGTGGGCATCATCGGACGCATACTCCTTGCGATCTTTGTCCAAGGGAAAGCATCATTTTCGAGCACGGGCGCAGGCAACGGACCACCACCATCATCAACCCTCGACCTCCTCTACTCGCCACCGATACCCGTTTTCCCCCTCCCCGCTACATCATACGCCACGGCCCTCCATCTTCTCTGCACAGAGATTGTCGCTCGTTGAACGAGGTGCTTGTCGTTGTTCTGTTGCTACCCGCGTCTTGTGTCCGGTAAGTCACTCCCACCGACTCCACTCCACGCCCATGGACCCTGGCCATCCGAGGCAACACCGGATTTCTCGAGACAGCAGTGAAAGCAAAAAATTGCGATGGTGTACGAAAAACAGTCCTGGGCCCGTCTGGAAACACGACTTGTTGCATACATGGTCTCTGCCCATTGGCCGTGTTGACGTCGAAACTGCGCACGCAGCACCAGGGTCCAGTCTCAACGTCAGCCGCAATAGCAGCTCACCCACCAACCTTGGAGGCCTGCTCACCTCATCCGCATCACGAACGCTGCGCACGCTACACTGGCATACCACGTTGTTGACGGCGCTGAAGCTAATGTCCGTTGCTAGACCGACCGCCACATTCGCTCCTTCCTGAACCACAACCACGCGCCGCACCCCATCGAGCTTTCCCTACCAACAACGCCGCTCTTTCCTCCATCGCGCCACGCTGCGTGCATGATTTGTTTCTGCACCTCCAGATAACCCGTCCGGGCGCTGGGCTTTTCCATTCATTGACGGAACGCGAGGCACAGGCATTATGGGAAAACCAGGTCTTGGTCTTTTCACAGGCCGACGGAAGTCGACCAGCAATGCGCTCGATGAAGTGGCTGCCGCTGACACGACGCCGAGTCCTGATGGCACCGGACCGGCCGACGCTGGTGCATTTCGCCTGATGAGCCGCACAGAGGTCGAGAAGGCCAACGAGCGCCGGAAGACAATGGAGCGCGAGAAGTCGACATCTAAATTTGCGCGCTTCAGCACCTTCGGAACGCATGGAAAAGGGCGTGTAAACTCATTTGACGAAGAGTCCCCAGGGTCCTCAAAGCGGTAAGCCATATGGTCATAGCGGTAGCTCCGGCCAAACTAACCCTTAAATTAGTGACAGCAAGTCCAGCAACGGGACCCAGTTCTCGTCGGCGCGTTATTACAATAACGGCCAGCACGGCTCGACTTCGACTCTTCCTTCCTCCACCGACACCAGTTCAGACGACAATCCCTTCGCCAGTGCTCCCCGTCCTCCCATCCACCACCAGCACAGCAGCTCTCCGAGCTCGTCGCTATCCATGAACGCTTTCAGGAAGCAATTGCCGTCGTTGCCCAAGACGAGCTCAGGTGTGCCATACAAGCCCTCTGAGCGACAAGGGAGAGAACGGTCCATGACCACCTCGAGCTATGCCAGTACCGCCATCCCCCCGAAGCTTGAGGCGGACCTCAATTTTGGCAACTCCACGTTCGATGACGATATGTTCAGCGGCCTCAACCGCAAGGAATCTCCTCCCGAGATGACGCGTGAAGCTGCTGGGCGTTCGCTACTTTCGGACAAGCGCCCATTCCAGCCAGAGCCCATCAAGATTCACCCCAAGCTTCATGTCGAAGCCCCTTTAAAGAGCTGGGATAGTCGTGGTTCTGGCGACAATCTCATGTCTCCTCATTCTGACAACGATTCGCCGCCGCCTCCACCCCCTCCGCACAAGTACTCGCAATACGCACCCGTAGCTTCCGAAAGTCCGACCTTGACATCGTCTGCCACTTTCGAGAACCACACACCTCAGCCTCCACGCAAGACCTTCGCAGACCAAGCGTCCTACCGTGACAGCTCCCCGGAGCTTCAGCCAGTATCAATTTCCTCATCTTCGGCCAATTCGTTCCAAACCCCGGCATCCTCGCGTTCGTCCAACTATACGAACAACGCAACGCCCAAGGCTCCGTTGGCGTCGACGGCTTTGCCATACACAGACAATGAGGACGAGAACATGTTTGCACAGGCTAAGCTCGAGCCGAACGCGGGATCTAAATCTGCACAAAAAGCCCCAGCTGTCGTTGTGCCCGAGGAAAGAACGCCAACAGCTGCTACAAATGGGTCGAGACCGGTCAATGGTCGAGTCCTGACGCAGACCGAATACCTTGCCATGCAGAAGCGTGCAAATTCGCAACCGCCACCAGAGGATGATTCAGACGAGGAAGACTACGAAGATGAGGAAGATGCCATCAGGAAGCGTGAGGAGGAAGAGATCATGAGACGCAAGCAACAGCAGATGCACTTCGCTCGCGAGGCTATGCGCAGGACCACGACAGCTCCAACGAGTATTGGGAACCACGAGCGTGGTGTGGAAGGCGTGAGCATGGGATTCCCGTCCGAGACTTCGATCAATGCCGACGAGTGGGAGGATGAGGACGTTCCTCTTGGCATCCTTGCACAACATGGGTTTCCAAGCCAAGCGCGCAACCGGCTGCCAAACCAGCCGGCTAACCAAATGCCTTCGTACATCCCAGATCGCCCGGCATCCGCAGGTGCCTTGGGAGGTCGCGGCATGCCCGGTGCCCTGCCCGCGTTTGCTAGGAATCTGCCTGCCGACCCGCACAGCTCTTTCATCGGCGGTGGTCTGGTCCAGCCAATGAACAGGGAATCGATGGGCTTCAACGGCTTCTCCCGTGGTCCCATGTCAGTCGCTGGTGACTCGATGGCGGGAGGAGGCATGGGCATGCACAACCCAATGATGTACCAAGATGCAGGCATGTCGCAGCCTTCGCTTGTCGATCAGATCCAGATGAGAGACATGACAAAGCAGAAATACATGGGTGGAGCATCAAACAAGAAGCCGCAGGGAGGTCCGTTTACCGGAATGCTCGGCCAGCAGATGAACAACAATGGTCAGCCACGGGACTCAACACGCATGTCGGCTATGCCAATGAACGGGATGACGAACCCAATGATGGGTGGTCAGATGCTCATGATGGGCATGGGAATGGGAATGAACCAGATGGGTTATCCCATGCCTCAGGGCAACGACATGATGGCAATGCAACAAATGCAGCAGATGCAACAGATGATTGCCATGCAGCAGATGCAGCTTCAGCAGATGCACGCCATGCAACAGCAACCCATGGGCATGCCCCCCAACAACGGCAACAACAACGGGTACGGGTCCAACATGATGGGCAATGGGAGCTTTTTGAACATCCCTGGTGCTATGCCAAACAGCATGCCGAACCGCCCAATGTCATTTATGTCAACAAACGGCGCCCAGCGACCACAACCGCCTATGTCCAACTTCATGGGTCCTGGACCTGGTTACACGCCATCCATTGCGCCATCTGAGCGTTCTAACATTGGACTTTCCGCACGGTACCGTCCTGTGGTCAACAACGCCGACGCCCACTCTACCGGCACCTCCACAATACTACAAGTTCCTAACGGTGCAACCCAAAACGCGCCCGCGCCCATAAAGGGCATAATCAAGCCAGTCCGACAAGTGGCTGCAGAAGAAGACGAAGACTGGAGCCAAATGGCGGCTCGCAAGAGTAAATTCTTAAGCAACAAGCAAAGAAGTAATGGTTTGGAGGAATTGACCAAAGGTCTCAACATCTAATACCTTTTTTCAAAACAATACCCCATATTTTCTGGAAGCAGCAGCACAGCACAGCAAGCAGGCATTTATTATTATACTTGATACGATCGACGCGAGAAAGAAAGAAATGGGTTTGGAAATACGAGCAGCGAAGGATTTTTTGTCACATTCTGCACATCTATTAGCATTTACACGGGCGTTCTTTTGTCTCACACTTTTGGTCGTATCTGGTTCCCGCAATCTAGGCATTCTTTCACACACAAAACATGGCGACTACTCCTCCACTTTCGGAATCTTTTGCTGGCATTTGTGGTGGGGTTAAATGGGAAGAAAGGGCCTCTTTCCCTTGCTGGGACAGTATGTATTATCTTGTTTCGGAGGGAATAAATGGTGGGAACACATTGTTTGGGAGGCGGGGAGCGGGATTTAGTGTTCTCTGTAATTATAATAAGTATACACGTTCGGACTCTATGACGAGGAACGAAGATTGTGCTGTGAAGTATTTGCATGTGAAATTACTCTATTGCGGTTATTCAGTGGTGGCTAAGCGCACAGAGGCATTCGAATCATGCGTCTGGCAGCCACAAATCTTCAACGCCTAACGCCTTGCATCTGATCGGATTGAAGCCAACTACTACCGCTCAAGCTTGCCACCTAACAGCTCTCTCGCAGCAGCAATCTCAGCCTCATCATACCCCGACTTCCCCTTTCCAGCGATTCTGACAATCTCCCCAAGCTTGGCTGTCGCAACCTCCTCAAGCTTCTGTACCGTTGCGAGCTTCGGGATGGGAATCTCGTCGTCGTCTTGGCCGCCACGCTTGTTCGACGATGCAGAGGTCGAGTCAGATAACGTTGCGATGAATTTGGAGGCGATCAGTTTGAGGCCGAAGTAGCCGCGGAGGTAGGAGTCGTTGAGCTCGATGGAGCGGCAGAAGTGTTTCAGCGAGAGAGCGAGGGAAGGGAGAGACGGAGGGGTGGAGGAGGTGGCGGAGAGGTAGTGGAGTGTTGCGACGTGGGCGTGTGCCTATCCCACATGTTAGCAACAGAGTCAAGATTGTTGGGATGTATAGAGAGAGCACTCACGCTCCATGCATTAGGCATCATGAGCAGCACTTCCTCGGCGCAGAAAATGGCTTGGCCCCATGCGCCCTGGCTGGCATATAGCTCGCTCGCCTCTGCCCACGCCTCAACGTCTGTGGGACTGTGCTGCAGCAATACAGTCATGGCAGTTATGGCATCCTGCGTCCTCCCCATGGCCTTGAGCACCGCGACTCTCCGCTTCCGTATGCTCATGTTGGTCGGGTCCTCCTTCATTATCTTCTCGTACCCCTCAAATACCTTCTCGAGATCCGCATTCGACTGCGCAGTAGCTTCATTGAAGATGCCCCGAAGCGTGATGATGCGCTCGTTATGTTCGCCAAAGCGCGCCTCGAGCCGCTCGAGCACGGCGCGGGCTGAGGTCTCGTCGCCGGTGCGGAGCGCAGAGTAGAAGAGGTTCTCGTGGATGGTCCATGCTTCGGGGGTCTCGCGCGAGAAGAGGAGGGAGAGCGGCCAGGGTAATGAGGATGTGGGTGGATGTGAGAGGATGAGAGGAGCTTTTTGTGAGAGCGCGAGCGCGGTGGGCGGCGGGATGTAGGATGGTGGCGTGAGGAGATTTGTTTGCGGCATGATGGCTGTATGGGACTCTCGAGAAGAATGCGCAAGGCACAATGGTGGTTGCAGTCGTGGAGAGTGGAGACTGATGTTGGAGATGCTGGAGCTTAGCTCCCGGCCAGCATCGTCGGCGAAACTAGATTGCCGGCGGCGGGCTGCAATGCGCGTCAACCTCCACCACAGATGCACGCCCAATCCTGGTCCGCAGGTCTGAACGAAGATTGAGCCTTGATTTCGACACGCTCCCCACCATACCTGATCTCATGCCGCCGAACGCCCAATGATGCCTGCTGGCCCATCTGCACGCTCCCGCACCACTACCCCTCCACGTGCGCTTCGATACCGGTACCTAGACACACGACAGCCGGAGACCACTTGAACCCGCCAACATGTTCGAGAAATCACTCTACGACCTCATTCGAGGCCTGCGCAATCACAAGGGCTCGGAGAAGGAGTACATTGCCGAGAGCATTAAAGAATGTCGCAAAGAGATCAGGACCAACGACATGGACCTCAAAGCTACGGCGCTGATGAAGCTCACATACCTCGAGATGTTCGGTCACGACATGTCTTGGGCAAGCTTCAATGTGCTCGAGGTCATGTCAAGCTCCAAGTTCAAGCAAAAGCGTACGGGCTATCTCGCTGCAGTGCAGAGCTTCCGGCGAGACACTGAGGTTCTGGTGCTTGCGGAGAACCAGCTCAAAAAGGACATCATGAGCCCGACTCCGCCATACATTGCTCTTCCACTTGGAGCTATACCGCACGTTGTGAACCCGAGCATGGCCAACTCAGTTCTGTCGGATTTAATACCACGGCTCACACATTCGCACGCGATGATCCGGAAGAAGACTGTCGTTACGCTATATAGGCTCGCGCTTGTATACCCTGAGACGCTACGACCAGCATGGCCAAAGATCAAGGAACGCTTACAGGACGATCAGGAGGATCCAAGTGTCACAGCAGCGATAGTGAACGTGGTCTGTGAGTTGGGATGGAGAAGGCCACAAGACTTCCTACCGCTAGCGCCCCGACTGTTCGATCTATTGGTTGATGGTACAAACAATTGGATGGCCATCAAGCTTATCAAGCTCGTACGTGAGGACTATTGTCAAAGTATGGCACAGCTAATAGAGTCAGTTCGCCACTTTAACTCCCCTTGAGCCCCGATTGATCAAGAAACTGCTTCCGCCCCTCACGAAGATCATCCGCGAGACATCCGCCATGTCTCTCCTATACGAGTGCATAAATGGCATAATACAAGGCGGGATCCTGGAGGCCGTAGAAGGCACAACAGAAGGCGAAGAGGTCGCCAAGCTTTGTGTTGGCAAGCTGCGCGGTATGATGGTTATAGAGGGTGACTCAAATCGTAAGCCACGATTTACAACAATACAAGTTGACCACATCTCATCATCCTGCAGTAAAATATGTTGCCCTACTCGCATTCGAAAGAATCGTAAGCTCGCATCCATACCTGGTTGCTCAGCAGCAAGATGTTATCCTCGAATGTATCGATGATCCAGACATCTCAATACGAATGCGTGCTCTCGACTTGGTCGTGGGTATGGTCAATGCCGACAACCTGACAGCGATTGTCGGACGGCTTATGCGACAATTACGGAACGCACCTATCGCTTCGCCCGCCAATGACCCCAATAATGAACGCATCAGGACGACTGAAATTGTGCCTTATGCCGACGATGATTCAGATGCGGAGGACGATTTGAGGCGGCATGAGCAACAGTCGGATCAGCCGCCACCGCTACCCGAAGACTACCGTATCAGCGTAATTCGGCGAATTTTGGACATGTGTTCTCGCGACACGTATAGCAACATATCCGACTTTGAGTGGTATATTGACGTACTGGTTCAACTTGTCCGAGTTTCGCCATCGACCACGCGCACTTCGACGGAAGAGGAGAAGGAAGACCCAGAGAGAGTAGACGAGATAGGAGGTGGCATCGGGCGCGAGCTCCAGAATGTCGCCATCCGAGTTAAGAGCGTACGTTCTGAAGCGGTTGATGCAGCACAATCTCTTGTGCTTGTCGACCGAAGAGAACAAATGTTCCCATCCTCCGGCAACGGTGGACAGGGCGTGCTCGAATACGCGGGCTGGCTGGTAGGAGAGTTTGCAAATTATCTCAGCCGACCAGAGCCTGTCATGACATCGCTTCTACACTCGAGCTCGCTTCAGCTACCAGCCAAGACTCTGGCAGTGTACCTACAAGCGATACCGAAGGTCTTCTCTCATATGGCAGGTAACGATCAAATATCGTGGACACCAGAGCGAAAGACATTAATGTCGCTCCTGATGGCTCGAATAATACACTTCCTCGAGCCACTTTCAACGCATCCTAGTCTTGAAGTACAAGAACGATCGGTCGAATACCTCGAGCTTATGCGGTTGGCTGCAGAAGCAGCTTCGGGCACGGCGACTGGTACAGACAATGGCGACTTCACCGACCCTCCTCTGTTACTGACACAAGCAATACCTGCCTTGTTTTCCGGGGCCGAGCTCAATCCCGTTGCTCCCGGTGCACAACGCAAGGTTCCTCTACCTGAAGATCTCGACCTCGACACCCCCATCAATCCCAACCTACAATTCCTTCTATCACAGGCCGAGGCGGAGGGCTTCGAGACAGACGATGACGACGTCTACGCCGCCTACAGCGAGCCAGCGGCGACTTACACCGACGCCCCGACCATAATTCCACCTGCAGCAGAGCGCCTCGATGCACCGCACAAGGAACCTACAAGTTACCAGAATGCAGTCGAAGAAGAGTACTTGGATCCCGACATCATCGCTCGTAGGAAGGCCGAGAGGAGAGAACGACACAAAGACGACCCTTTCTACATCGATCCAGATGGCAGCGGAGGCAGTGGCGCTGTAACACCCTTGAGTCGAATAGTTCGCGACGGCAACCAGGAAAACAACGACCTCGACATCGACTCAATCCCCATCATGGAACTCAACCTCGACCGCGCGTCTTCATCCGACCAACTACCACGCTCACGCAGCCCCCGCAAACCATTCAAGAGAGTGGAAATCATGGGCGACGAAACCCTCGGTGCAGGAAACGATGATCCATCAAGAGAAGACATTGTGCAGCCCCGATCCAGTAGGACGAAGAAATCGCTGCTCGAAGTCGACAGCTCAGGTCTCGGATCACTGAGTCTCGTCGACGACGATGGGACGTCAAAGCGCAAACTCACGCAGTTTGAGATTGAGCGGAGAGAGCAGGAAGAGGCTGAAATGAAGAAGGCGTTGCAAGAAGTGGAGAGGTTGAGGCTGGAAATGCAGCGTGCGAGCGAGCGGTTACATGTCAAGGAAGAGGTTGCGGTTAAGAAGAAAAAGAAGAAAGTCAGGAAGGTGGATGTTGAGGGGGATGAGCCGGCTTCTACGTCTACTCCGCTTGCTGTGCCTGAAGCTGAGGGTGAGGACGCGAGACCTGTCAAAAAGAAGAAGAAGAAAGTCAAGATGGAGGGCGATGCGGAGGAAGGCCAGGGAGGAGACGATGGCGTTGTCAAGAAGAAAAAGAAGAAAAAGAGGACGCCTATGCTTGAGGAGCCGGTAGCTGCTACTGAGTAGTATGCAGCACAGAGCAAGACGGTGCAAGTGTACATAGGTCGAATCAGAGTCTGAATTAAAACGAATTGATCAGCTTTATTCGACCATGGCTCAAGCTCCCTGAATGCCAAATATGCCCCATGTAACGCCGTGCATCCCTATGGAGTTGTGTAAAGAAAGTTGCCAAGTGGCTTGTCGTCCCCTGGACTGTGCCATGTCCCCCTTTTTGCATCATCCCCAGCTCTTATGGATCCAGTTGGATGAGTGCGACGTAGATATCGTGGTGGGAAAGATATCCGACTGCGTCTGCTCGTAGCGCGCGTAGTGTACAGCTCAGAAGAACATCTTCAACAGCTCAAAGACGAGACCTCCGCAAAGGACGAAGCCGAGGAGGACTATAGAACACATGTTGTTAGCCCTCCATACACCTTATTGCATGCACCTTCTCCAACATATCTCCTTCAAGTTGTCTCTCTTGTGCAAAAGGGTAAACGTACTGATCCACGTCTTGCTAATCGGCGACTTCTGCGGCCCTTGCTTCTTAACCCCAATCGTCTCAGGACGCCCCATCTTCTTCTCCTGCGCCTTTGCGAAGCGCATATTCGCCTGTCGTTGTTGGGGTGTTTGCGCCTGTTTCTCCATTAGCAATTGCGCATTCACCGACCACCAGGCGCATTGGACCCTGAATTGGCATGGGGGGTGGCGTCCAAGGAACGTACCATTGTGTTTGTTTGTTTTTTATGCTTTGTTGTGTGGTGAAAAGACTTGGAGGATCGATGCAGCGGACCTTGGGTTTGGGGTAAGAGGAAAGTGTTTGAGAGGAATGTTTCGGGGTGGGCCCAAGAGAGTAAGTGGACGTGATGCAAGGTGTTCGTTTGGATGGGAAGGGAAGGGTCGCGTGCACGGACTGGATTATCGACTAGTGGGGATGCATGCGGAGTTAGAACGGAGGTTTGCTGCTTCGGTAAGTCGACTTGAGCTCGCTGCCAACTTTATATGTACAGTTCGCCAGGCAGGCCCCTCACGAAGTGGAATCGAGTCAATTGCCACGTCGCTCGAAGAATTGATCGCCTCGCGGTACGGTCACATCATAACACGCTGGCAACAGAGCCATAGAGAAATAGAAGGAAGAACTGGTGCCTGGATAAGGCGGGACGACAGAAACGATGAACCACATCAAAGCCACCCGACCACTATGGAGACTGCACACCGCGTCGCGGAGAGCAGGACAAGTGTCAAGACGCCAGCGATACGCAACCGAGCCCCAAATCCCGCCTCAACCAACCCCACCACATACGCCATCATCGCTTCCAAATCCAAACACCCCACCAAAGCCGCCTTCACGAGTCGTACGTCCGCACCTTGCCCCTCCGTCCTCCTCCTCCAATATATATTCTAATTGTTCATAACAGGGCGCATACTACAAATCCTTCTCCTACCCCGTCCTCAAAACCTTCCTCATCGCCCTCTTCACATACCAACTCGCCTACTACGCCTGGCTCAAGCTTGAGGTCATCGAGGAGAAGCACGAGAAATCAACAGAGGTGGCTGATCTTCAGGAGCAGTTGAGAGAGGCGCTGGCACGGCAGAAGGCGAGAGCGGAGGGTGTGGTGGAGGATACGAGGGAGGCGGGACGGGCGGTGGCGGAGAGCGTGAAGGAGGGAGGGGAGGAGGTGGTTAAGGCGACGGGGGCGGTGGGGAAGGTTGCGAAGGGTGGGTGGTGGCCTTGGTGAGAAATTGATTGGGGGAGGGAGGGAGAGGAGGTTGTGTATGATGATATGTTTGTATGAGTATTGGTGAGTTTATCTACAGTGGCTTTTGCCTAGGATTCTGCTATAGAGAATCTGGATATTTATCCGCATCCCAAGATACAATTGCTCAAACGCTGACAACACAAAACCTCTGTCTATGTACATTTGTTGGTCCCCATATTCTTTACATGTAGTTATCACAATCAGCCAAAGAACTCGCCGCTGACCAGCGACTCCCATGGCTTTCCAGTATCCCAGACACTTTGCAGAAGCGTCGCAATCTTGGGCGTGTGCGTCATGCCGAAGCCCTCCACGCTCCTCAGTCTCTCCATGATCATTGTTCTCTGCCCTTCGTCCGTGGTGTCACATCCAGCTGCGAACATTGGGAACATGAGGCATGCTTCTGCTGTGCTGCCTCGTCGAATCTTGTAGAGTAAGCCCACGATCTCACGAACAGCATTCTGGACCTCGATGTCTGAAGCTGGCTTGCCGAGAACGCGTCGGTAAAGATGAATGAGTCCTGCCCAGTGGAACATCTCATTTGTGGCATATATCTCTGTCGCATCCCATGCCTCTTCAGACTCCTTGGTTCCGTGGGAGCCGTGATTGCACCCCTTGCGGATGTTTCGCTCTGACAAGCCTTCCTCGAGCTCGCGACGGATCTGCACTGCCTTTCGAACGACGTCTGGTTCTGGGACCCAATCGTCTCGCACGTTTCCATTCTCGTCAATGCGTTGTGGCTCGCATGCTTTGGCGAGTTCAGAGATACGTGCCAGGCTTCCGACACAGTGTGTGGTAAAGCCCAAGAGGCAGTCAATCTCAAAGTCTTCGT
Source organism: Phaeosphaeria sp. A1 3.1a (assembly GCA_003501895.1). NCBI lineage: Eukaryota > Fungi > Ascomycota > Dothideomycetes > Pleosporales > Phaeosphaeriaceae > Phaeosphaeria > Phaeosphaeria sp. A1 3.1a. Next base: position 118,307 of record QVXC01000050.1, read on the forward strand.
CTCTTGGTGCTGTCTCGTCGCACCAATATGAAGAGCCAAGGGACACGTCATTCTTGTTACCACTCAGCGAGCCCAGGACATCAAGGTACGCAAACCACTGGGAGAGGAAGTAAGCAACATGGTCCTCGCGACTGATCCCTCGGGGTCCGCCGCGCGCCATGATCATCTGTCGCGCCATCTTGAGGTGTTCTTGCCAGGATACAGGTACCTCAAAGGCTCCGGAGCAGATAATTTCCAGGCTGGCCATCATTATTACAGCTGCCAGTGTGTTATCGGAGATGTTGTTTGGATCCTCGATGAGAGACTGGCGGAGCTTAGGAAACACGTCCTGCACCCATACAGCGATCCTGTTCGAAGGCTCGCGGTGATTGAGCATTCGGGCTCGATGTGCTGCCGAGTAGGCAAGAAGTAGGTTCATGATGTTCTCGTCGGCAACGGCCACTATTATGATCAGCTGTGTCATGTAGCTAAGGTGAAAAAATTGCTTACTCTCTGGAAGTATCTCGCGGAAGGGATTGCGTTCGCAGTCGTGGGGTACTAGAATTCGTGCTGTGTGATTCAAGAAATGATGAAAGTACAAAAGGTTCATCGGATTCTCCATCAAAACAGGTGGGAGAGGTCCCAAAGACTTGGAAATTCGGATGGGAACGGGCTTTGCATAGTAGCCGCCACTTTCGAAGGCCATATGCTCGCCACGAGGATTCGCACTTCCGTCTGGTGCCTCGTCATCCAGTTCCATTATGTTCGCCTGTGGGCTAAAGATAGCGATGGCAGCAAAGTCGTCATTGTTGGGTGTATCAAGATCGGGCCGGCCGAGGTCATAACCATATACAACTTCCGCTGAGTCTGCTCTGGGATATCGTCTGTCTTGCACATTGTTGTGGCTGTGCTCGGAATAGTCGTCATTGATGATGGACTGCACAGACATTCTCCGCAGATCGGGGAGAGGATTTGATCCAGTCTGTTGACTTGTGGTCCACGGCATGTTCTCATTGGAGCTGACTGAGGGGCTTGGTGTCAACGGCATCGCGATGTAGGGACTGTAAGGGTCTAGCGGACCTGTGTATGGCGAATGCGCATCCGACAAAGGCGTGGCAGGCGAATTTGCCGAGTGACTCTGCTTCTGGCGCTTGTGTCTTTGCGCGTCGGTAGTGTCCCGTGGTGGAAGCATGGATGGCGGAGTGAAGGACATTTTTGTGTGGGGTGAAGTATATGCTCCACTGGCATAAGGAGAGGTCTCAAAGGGAGAAACTGCAGGATAGTCGAAGGAGGTCTGCGGTGGCGGTTGATAGAAGGCGACTTGATGTGGTGAAGATGATGTGACCACAGGATAGCTATACCACCCTGGAGTGCTCACAAGAGGAGGTGTTTTGGGTTGATTTGCTCGAAAGAGTTCCGAGTCGACCATGAAGTTGTTCGACGTCGGAATAGACGTGTGTGAGGCTGATCGTACATGCGATGGTTGACTTGACGGCTCAGATGTAGCTGGGAACAAGGGAGACACGTCCTCTTGGAAAGAAAAAGTTGACTGATAAGGACTTCCAGACGCCGTACTTGATGCATCCGAGTCGGCAACCGAGTTGACCTTCTTGGAGCGCCCTCCCCAATTCAGTCGAATACTGTAGTCGCAAGTCTCGCCTTGCCTCTCGCAATTCATACAATGAGGCTTCTCCTCTCCACTGTTTCACTGTCAGTGACACTAAGCCAGGTATTAAGGGGCGACTCCACTTACCACTTGACCTTGCGAGCTTTGCATGGCCTAGGAAATTATCAGCATATCGCTTCATACCAGTACAGCACGAAGCCTTACCAGCAGCCGTTACGTGATCTTCGCTTTGGCTCGACACCTGGTTTCTTTGGTCGTGGCATGTTGTCTTGATGAGTGTGGATTTCTATCAGATATTCCTGAAAGTCTGGTCGACTACGGCAATGATCGCCACAAGACTCTTATGTATTCCTTCTGGGGCTTTGCAAGGCACTGCAGCTGAAGTGTCCGGTGGCTTTCGTTTACAAGCCTCAAGCCTGGTGATGTTACGTGCGGATGCTAGGCTTACACGAGCTGCAGGAGAGGTGCAGAGCAATAGAGTAGTTTGAAGCTTGGTCGAAGCGTCTTTGGCGGGCCGATGCCAGGTTTTGCTATGCATGGCGACGAGGGTGGGGTGGGAGTATGCGATATGCACGATAAGCTCTCCGCTTTCGACTACCGGTACGCTAGACGCGAACTTGTCCTTTGAGCGGGGCAAGCGCGAAGGATTTAGCAGATCCCCACGATCCTAATCCTGACGTCGCAAGCTCTTTGATGCGGTTGATATCCCTTCATTGACGATAAACACCTCGAACACGTTACGATGGTTGCTGCTTGCGTGTGGCCCACCGTCGCATCAGCCCTTTTGACATTTAAGGCTTTGCTATCGTGTCAAGGATCCCTTTCGTAACAGGCGTGGACTGCTCCTGTGCCAAGCAGTTCAGCTTTGCGCCCTTCATGTGCGTCTTGCGTCAAACCAGATTCACAATTTTCGATGCATTCCCAGGCACCCGGGACGAGCCAATGTCATCGCGCTCATCGCAGTACTGCCGCCAACGTTGCACTCGCTTCAGCCCTATGCCAGCATTACTAATTACCAACCTCGAGGTCTGACTGGTCGTACTTTGAAGCAAGCTGAGATGTAAATAGATGAACCCGCGTCTTGGCAGGCGGATCACGAGCTTCATTGCAGCCTTTCTAGCCTGACTGACCGTCTTCCATGCATTGTTCTAGTGCAATCGGCGCGATCAATCGTGGCTTATGCCATTCTGCTGCAGCCATTCCAGAATTGTGTATGACACCAACGAACTCTGTATTCGTCATGCTTTGAGTTTACACTTTGCCAAGATGAACGGGGAAGACTTGAAAGTTAGGACCCGGATATGCCGATGGACGAATATGAGAGCCGTTGAGGACGTGCAAATAATAGCTACCGTGCTGGACGGCAACGTGGAACGCGAGGTTGGTCACGGACTGACTCTGAACATCTTGCTCACTCCTGCCACAGCCGTACCGATTTCGGCTGAGGGAGATTCTGATTCTTTTCTTTTTGTCCAGCAACAAGCATTCTCATCCACCTGAAGGCCAATGAACAAGTCAGCGACGCATGTTAAGAGTGTCGCCTAAATTATGCATCTTCGCTACACGACTTGGCGTCCGCAAGCACACGGCATGGATGGTATGTAGCAAGGCTATGCAGGAATACTTCTGGTGGGAAAATCGAGCCTAATCAGGCAAAGCTGGATGTTCGTCCTATAGGAGACAGCGATATGAGCGGTGAATCTAGAAAATGTTGCTTCGGATGGTTACAATGGCGTCGACTGGCCTCGCTACTGTAGCCTCTTGCTCTTGGCTATATCGTGCACAAGTACAGGCCATTCAGGCTTGAAGTTTACATATTTCTGGAACATTCAAGCTGGCCAAGCAAATATGGTTGTAACCTCAAGCTGATCAAAGTTGCTGACATATCGTCAGAGATGTGAGTCTGGGATCGTGAAGTCACCACATGCCTGTGGTAAGATCCGTTCGTCGTTCCATTGAAGCCACTGTTCCTGGCATTAGTTGATGGCATCAAGTCAGATCGAAAGAAACTCACGTGATCCAGCATTCATGCTCGACCATACCTATGTAGGTCAGCATTACCAAAGACAGAGGCAGTCGAACGGTCGTGCTGTGATGTGTTTCGCCAATTTCTTTTCGAATAGTACATACGAGCGTTCAGCATTTGGAGATGCATTTTACCTGACAAACGTGGATAAGATGAATTGTGCATGTGACCTTACGGCAGCGGGTGGGAAGGAAGCCGTTAGCGATGACGTAACACCACAAACATGCTGAAGTCGTCCGCACACAGAGTGATATGATGGAGCATCGTTGTTGGGCTGGAGAGAACAATTGGCCTAGCCTGGAAAATCCGTAAGGAGTGGAAGTGCCACAAGTTGCGTGTTATAACGGTTTGCCAAGACCGAAGTCGTGCCCGCAACTGTGACATTGCGACAAAATATCCACGACGCAGCCCGACTTCCCCACATCCTCAGCACGCATTGCGCATACCACCACAATGCTCGCACGCAGCACCCTCTGTCCCGCAAGGGCATTCGCAAACCGATACCCGCCCGCCATCCTCGCGCCCCTCTCGTCCGCGACAGCTTCGTTCTCCACATGTACGCGACCCAGCAAGCCCTCGCAATCGCAAAGCTCCCGATTCGCTCCTCGACAAAGCTTTCCTAGCAGAACGCCCGGCCGAAATGCATCGTCCGCAACTTCCCAGCCTGCAGCTGGTGCTCCACCGACATCGCAACCTCAACTCACATGGAACGACTTCTTCGCACTCCGCCGAACGCGTCGGAGGATTGGGCAGGGATGCTCCGTTGTAGGAGCAGTTGGTGTCACATACTACGGCCTCACGACCATGATGAGCAATGGCTATGATGCTACGCTTTCGGCGCAGCTTGGTGGATTGGATCCCTTCATGCTTATGGGACTGAGCACTCTGGGCATGCTAGCTGTTGGCTGGCTCATTGGACCGATCTTTGGTAATCAGGTGTTCAGTCTGGCTTATCGAGGCGTGCTAGCGGAATTTACTGCAGTAAGTCCAACAATCCACCATCTCACATGTCCTATGGAGACTGGATGACTAACATCCTGATAGAAGGACTCTGGCTTCTTCAACCGCATCAAGCGCCATCGAGTTGACCCCACGGCATCTTCCCTGGCCAACCCACCACCCGACTACTACGGCGAGAAGATCGGTAGCGTAGCTGGATACCGCAGGTGGTTGAAGGACCAGCGCGCCTTCAACCTCAAGACCGGCAGGTACCGAGGAGGCAAGACAGCATAAAAGTGTGTGATCGTTTGGTACGGAACTTGGGCATAGGTTCGAAAGGATGCGAGCTTGCGCATCGCAGGGCAATGTTGCAGGCATCAAGCTTCACAGGCATGTTTCTTTTCTTTGTAAGTGTATCGACAGCAGCGAGTGGTTTTGACCATATTACCATTACAACGGCGCATTCGGCGGCCTGGTTTCCTAGTGTTCACTAAATCATATCCAATGGCCCGTTGTCGCTATTGTACTTGTACGAGTTGTACTTGATCCAACCAAATCTCCGTTCTTCGGGCTATCTCCGTTCTGTACACTTCACACTGTGTTGCTTCAAGACAGTCCGCACTGTGAAAGCTCACAAATGATGTAACAAGGTTCAAGTCGTGTACATGATGCATGCACAATGTTCGCGTGCGGCAGGACATCCCTTTGCGAACTTCTTACTATTGTTCCGACATGGCCTTGTTCGCACACCACATAGCCACGCTTCAAGGACATGGATGCAATATAAAATGCCCACAATGCGCAGTGGATACTTTAAGTCTTTTCGAGTTACAATATTCGTATTTATCACCCATCGTAAATTCTAACATGCGACCATTCTTCGACGCCTCCGAATTCCCGCGAGCGGACTTGTTCAGAAACACTTCTCGATACAATTGTATGCAGAACAACTGCACTCTCGGCCATAATTTGAGCGAGCATACGCCAGTCGCTACGGAAGATCATCTGCACGATGTGGAAAACCACGATGAAAACGAGCCTGACTTCAAATGTTAGCCAGCATCACGTGCTCTGTTACATAATCACTCGTAGGGTATATATTCCCTGTTTCCCTCATTAGATAGGAATCAACCTAGTCCCTCTTTTCTGCTCCTGCCCTTGCCCGCACACAGTTATGAGCCCGGTTTGCACCTCTTAGACTGAGCTACTCAGCACCAAAA